>BQNB010032119.1:0-53432 GCA_026074375.1 Tanacetum coccineum
AAGCACAAATTTTTAAAGACATGTATTAAACAAGCAATGTTAAGCACTAAAAGGTAAAAAGCAAAAGGAAATAAGCACTTTAATAAGCTAATAAGCAAACAGTAGAAATAAGCTATTTTAAGGCAGTTTTCAATTTAAGCTTAAACAAAAGCTCAAGCAAGCAAATAACTATATAAACAAGCATAAATGAGATAACTAAGTAGGAAAAAGCATAAAGAAGCACTAAATAAGCTGAGCTACTGTAGCAATAAGCAAAATGTAAAAAAGATAAATAGGGAACTTACAACCTGTCCAAGCTTTTGGCAATGAGTTTAAGCTTTTCAAAGCTTAATAACCAAACCCTAAGTGTCTCCCATGAGACTCTAAAACCAATAAGCCATCCCTTTCTGCTTATTCATCCATAAGCTTGAATTCAGCAGCCTTTCTTTTTTGTTTCTGGTTTTCTTTTCTTAATTAATATATAGTAGTTTAAACAGATTGTAAAGTGGCTTGTATGAGCTTTAAAAGATTTAAGATTGCTTAAGAACTTGGAACAAAAATTAAAACATAAGACTGAATTTTCATTAATCTTAAAAAAATACAAGTACATAAAAGTTAAACTTCAAATTTTAAACTAAACTAAAAACTACTCTCTAAAAACTCACTGGTGCCTTAATGGCTTACAAAAGATTTATATAGAAACGAGCTAGGGTTTTGGTCTTGGCCTCTTTTTCTTTGTCCTCATCTCTTTGTGCTTCTTTGTAGAGACATTTACCCGTTCTGTGTTTGTTATGAGTGTATAAACACAAAACCAATCCTGGCCCTTGGTTTTGAGTGTTGCCCAATCAAAGAAATTTCAACCATTGATCAAATGAGGGGGATTTAGGATTGCAAGCTTGGCACTAATATACCATATGGGGGGTGGGTTTAGGTTAAATGGGTTTTGGAAGGTTGTGGGGAGTCAACGAAGGTATGAAAGTGACCAATATGAAGAGGGGTGTGGAGTTTTGGCGGGAAATGGTGTTGGAAGATATACAGTGTTTTAAAACGCAGGGTGAGGTTTGGGGTTTTGTCACAAATGGCCCCTCAAGGTGTATGTGTTTCTTGCAATTTTCGTCCTTGTGTTTTATGAAGTTTTGAAAAATAACAACAACACCCCCTCATGTATATATAACCAATTTCAAATTAAGTCCTTTTGTGATACAAGAATCTGCCTTTGGCAGATTCACCCCTTGTCTTTCAAACTTTCATCAAATGGCAATATAAGCCCTTGTAGTTTCTTGTGGGTTTATTAAAAAGGCAATTGGGCTTGATTTTGGGCCTATCTTTGGAGTGGGCTTGGATTTGGGCCAATGGTCTTTATAGTCTTCATAATTCACACAAATGGGCTTTTGTATTTGTCTTGGGCCCATTTGGTCTTCAAAAGGTATACTAATGGGCTTTCCCGGCCCATTAAATGGGTTCGGGTTTGACCTATTAAGTATTCTTCATTGTCGGCTTTGACTTTGACTGTTGACTTTTTGGACTTTGGCTTCGACTTTACTTTGTCTTTTTGCTGCTGACCATTTCTTTGACTTTGGTTGACTTTTTGGACTTTGGCTTCGACTTGACTTTGTCTTTTCCATGCTTTTCCATTCTGTGCTTGGTTTTGGCTTTGTTTTTCGTCCTTTTCTTAGATATCCGTTCCTACACAACACACTTAGCAAAACAAGCATATTTTTTGAATTTTAAGTCCAAGCAGTGTTAGCATCATTGGTACTGCTAGAGCTTGGTGCAGTCATGAAGGCCAAGTTTTGAACACCACTAGATGTACCAACAGTTTTCTTTACCTTCTGTTCAACAATTTTGAAATTGTTGTACAAATCATCTATACTCATAGTCTCAATCTCAGGCTTATTCATCCAAACAACTACATGAGTATTCCACTCAGGTGGTAAGCTGCTTAAAAATTTTAAGTTTAAATCTTCTTGGGCAATGATCACACCCAAGATAGCAAGCCTACTGACTATCTTCTGAAGCCTATTGAAAATAGAGTCAAGAGACTCTGCACTTGTTGCACTGAAATTCTCATACTGTTGCTTCAAGAGAGTTTTCTGAGTTTTCTTGGTAGCTGCATTACCTCCAAATCTTGTTTCAATGGCAGCAAACATAGATTTAGCATCTGGATACTGACTGAATGTTAGCTGATGTTCATTTGGAAGTGCCATGAGTAACAAACCTCTAGCTTTAACATCATTCTTTTTCTTTGTCTTTTCTTCTGCAGTTGCAGGTGTAGACATCTTTAAAGTTGTTATCCCATTCTCCTCAGTTGTTTGAGATATTGGGACCCATGAATCACCATTTTCTATTACTTCCTAGAATGCATAGTCTTGGATCTGGAAGTACTGCTTAATCCTTATAGCCTATATATCATACTCCTCTAATTTGAGTGTGGGAAGTTTTGCAGTAGGACCACTATTTGTAGATTCAAGCTCCATGTCTTCTAGATCAAAGTTTCTCAAAGCAAGGCTCTGATACCACTTGTTGATCCCAAACCTAGATCGATTCCTTACCTTGTAAAGAGTATGTTACCTTGGATAAATCCAAAATAACAATAGTAGAAACTTTGTGTGTATATCAAAGAGTATGCGGAATCTACTCTTTAATATCTAGAAGATATATCAATGGAACAGTGAATATGAATGAATGAACACACGATGTAACAAAACGCTTCAATATTATTAATGATAATAATACGAGTACTCTATCTTAGTACTAGGGTTACAACCTTGAAGCTTACAAGACTCTTAATCTCTGGATCTATGTATGTGTGTTTGTGTTGATAGATGTGATAGACTTGTTGGATGTATTGGATGTGTCTCAACTAATGCCCTAGAGCCTCCTTTTATAGACTAATGAGTCCTAGTCGGCTTACAATATATTCCTAAGATATCTCAATATTTTCTAAACATAAACGTAATCTTCTAAATAAATACATGTATATCTTGTACATAAATATCTCAACACTTATCTTCACACGTATTCTTGTTCTCCAAACAATCTTTATCTCTTTAATTCGTCTTTATCCTCTTGACAGTAGAAAGTCTTCAAACAATCGTAATCTTTCCACCAGCAGCACTAATAAACATAAGCAGTAGTAATATTAGTACTAGCAGTACTAATATACACTAACAGTAGTAACCTGTACTAGCAGTCTTAACTTTTACTACTAACAACACTAACTACTTAGCTTATATTTTAGTCTTCAACACTGAGCAGTCTTAACTTCCACTAACAGCAGTAATTTTATGCTATCAGTACTAAATTATACTAACAGTAGTAACTAGTGTGAGTCCCTAAACGAATAGATCTCTGCAGCCTATTAAGGATGATAGCCAAGATGTATAAATACAACTGACTATATAGAAACACTGATTATGAATACTATGTGTTAATGCGGAATCTTAACACAAGTACTAAGAAAAACAATGTAGAACTAAATAATAACTTCTATTAATCTGCTTTGAACGAATACAGATTACTAACTATTTGAGATATGATATTGCTATGAGATTTCTTGAGGTCGTATCTCTAACTATGCCAAGAGGGATCCTTTTATAGACTAAGGATAAACCCTAACAGGCTTACAAATCGCTAACAGATAACACATATCTTTTCCTAGAATATCTCATACATATCTCATAAACGGTACTAACTATTTTCTTCTAACGGTACTAACTAACTGATCAGTACTTACATTTTGTACTGTCAGTACTAACTATAACTATCAGTACTAACTATTTGTACTGTCGGTACTAACTTAGGAAAACATAAATCCTAACAATCCTCCCTTAAACATGAATGTTGAACTCTTTTAACTTCATGTTTCTTCAACTTCTTTAATGCATAGAGGATGTATCCAAACACTCATAGCATTTCTTGATCTTTTAAACTCTATCCTTCTTCAGCAGCAACTTTGTCTTCTCAGCTACACAGCAACATCTTTTCAGCAACAATCCAACTAAGTTGGCTTTATAGTTTTTGGCAAACTACCAGCCATTAACGGATTTGATGTTCCTTTACCAGTAGCCGTTTGCTCTGGGATAGTTAACTCTTCATTTTAAAAACATGGTGAGTTAATTACCATACAGTTTTTGGTAAACTGTCAACCATCAACGGAATTGATTTGTCTTTACCAAATACCGTTTGCTTTTGGACTAGCCAATGCTTCATTGCCATAACATGGTGCATTGATAAACCATATAGTTTTTAGCAAACTATCAGCTATCAACAGATTTGATTAGTCTTTACCATGAACTGTTTGATCATGGACTAGCCAACTCTTCACCATAGAAGCAAGGTGAGTTGAGAACCTTATAATTTTTGGTAAATTGTCAACCATAAACGGATTTGAGAAGTCTTTACCATAAGCCGTTTGCTTATGGACTAGCCAGTTCTTATGCCTGTTAAGCATGGTGAACTGATGACCATTTGTTGTGTGGTGGTTAGCCAACACTCAAACCCTTCTCAATCCCATCAACCTTATTCTTCATTTATCTGTTGCTTAATAAACCTTATTAAATCAAGAGCAACAGAACTTTCTCTTTTAACTTCCAAACCAAGATCAAGCATCTTTTGCAACAAATCTTTTGAGAGAGGATATCTTCTTTCAACCAACATATGAATGACTATTCCATCCTCAAACTCTAGTATGCAGACTCCACATGATTCATACAACCTCCATGTGACAATCTTCCAATCTTGTTGACCACTCCAGAAGTCACTTTGTTCATTCCCTTCTGTTGAGGATTCCATCATAATCTTCAAGTCTCCCCAAAGAATCAATTCAAACCCATCTAATGTAACTTCTGAGAACTGATCCCTTATTAAGTCATATAGATGAAATATATCTTGTCTATCAAAGATATGAAGTACCTCCATGAGATAGTTGAAAGCCCTAAAATTCCCATTGGCTCTGTAGATAACAAGATCATCTCCATCTGGTGATGATACCTTGTTCAATCTAGCAATAACTGATTTCTTCTCCATTATCTCACTGTCTAAGATACTTTCAAATGTAACAATCTTCAGGCATTTTTTATGTTCATCCTCACTGTCAACATCAGATTGTTTTCTTGCCTTTTTCCTTGCAATCATTTTGATATGACCTCCCTTTCTTTTCTTAGTACCAAGTTTTCTCATTTTAGTACTCTCTTCTTCTTTACTTTCCTTCTGAACTTCTTCTTTACTTTTAGAGGAATCAACTCCTTTCTCATTCATCCTTTTGATCAATCTTTCATCTTCAGCAGACCCAATAGAGATAAAATCTTCATCTGACCTCTTAATCTTCTCATACAAAGCTTGTACTTCCTCAAACTTCTTGATTTTCAATTCAGCATGCTTGAAGTTTCCTACATGCTTCAAGTAGGTCATCATTTGATTTCTTAGTTGATTCTTGGTTGGTGGTCTGTTCCTGATAGCTTCTGATCTTTGTTGAGCAAGGAATTTTCTTTGAGCAGCAATTGTGTCATGAAGGAACTTTGCTCTTTCTTCAATTGTAAATTGCTCTCTTTCTTGTTCTTGAAGCTTCTCAGCAAGAAGTCTATCTGCCTCAATCCTTGCCTTTATATCATCAAAGTTTCTTATAAGAGCTTCATTAGCAGCTTTTTCTTCAGCTATTCTGTTTCTTTCCTCTTCACCTTCCCACTCTTCTTGCATTTTCCTAGCCATCTCTTCATCAGTTTCAAGCTGTTTAAACTTCTTCTCAGCCTCAGGAATACCATCAGATTCACTTTCAGATTCATCCTCCTCTTCAATTTTCTTCTTTCCTTTGTCTTTTGGATCAATTTTTGGAAGAGGCTTTAATGTTAGAAGTGATCTTGTAGAGGTAGGCTTAGGTCTGTCAGCTTCTTCAATATCCTTCAACTCTACACCTTTCTCCTTTTCTCTAGAAACTGCCTTGGCTTGACTCATGTTGAGAAGAACCTTAGCTATAGTTTCATCATCTCCAAAGATTGTAGAAGTGGGTGTTTGAGTGGATGTTTGAGTGGCTTGAGTAGCAATTTCTTCTTCAGTACCTTTCTTATGCCCATCAGTACTTTCAACTTGCTCTTCAGTACCTTCAATGTGCTCTTCAGTACCTTCATTTTGCTCTTCAGTACCTTCATTTTGCCTGTCAGTACTAACTTTGGATCCGTCAGTACTAACTATTGGTCTGTCAGTACTAACTTTCTCCATGTCAGTACTAACTCCCTCCTTGTCAGCACAAAGTATATCTTCAGTACTAAGTATTCTCTCATCAATCTCCTTGTCTTCATCCACCATTTCTTTTGTCCTCCCTTCATTCTGAGCATTCTCTGTTTCCATATGATCAACTGTATCTTCAGGAACTTCATCAAACAGAGGATCTCTTTGAACTGATGATTCACCTTTAGCAAACTTCCTCCCTTGTTTGGATACAGACTCTTTGTGCACCCTATGTTTCTTTGAGAAGCTTGATTCGTCAATAATATATATATATAATATATAAGCAAACACTCAACCGATTACCTTTACATAAGGAATGGTCAAAAGTTCACCAAAATAAAATATATACGTAGAATCATCTAGGATCTATAATATATAAAAATAACAAAGGTTGTTGTTGCGCAGCGGAATTTAAACAAGGACAATGTTATTTACAAGGTTTACATTCACGTAAGCCCCAATTCTATTTGATCATGATATAACGTGTTACCTAACTATAACAGGGATCAAAGACACCATTTTTAACACCCCCAAATTTACACGCATCGGAACCAACAATTTGGGTGTTAAATAATAGTACAATAGTCATAAGATATAAAGAACGACTCAATGAGACATTTTAAAACATAAAACAACATTCTATTCATATATTGACAAGAGTTCAAAAGCGTAGTTCCTAAGAAATCTGTTACCATAAATAAAAAGTTTGATTTAACCAAACTAAAACCAGTTTTTAATAGGAATGGGTTTTAAAATGGTGGACAAAAATTTAGCGCAAATCCTATCATCAGTGCCTTCAAGCCTTCGACTTCAATTACCTGAGATGAAACATGCTAAAAAGTCAACACGAGGTTGAGTGAATTCATAGGTTTTATAAGTAATAAACAGTAGAAAGAGGGTTGAACACAAGCATTATAATATTCATAAGCATCATATAGACTTGTTGATCAGACAAGCTAATAACCAACAGTTGCATTGAGCTCGCGACACCGATCCCATTGACGAAATCCATAATCAATTAATAATACAATGAATGCCCCCAGGCTAGGTATTTCGTCAGATACCTACTCAAATCTCCATACAATATGTCCGTACATTGGGAGTGCTCACTTTCCGGATTCAAACTTCCCAAAAACCGAACCGGGTTGTCAAGCCCATAGCGCTATTAATTGTATGAGCGGCTACCCATCATAGGTAGTTGACGGCTCACGATTGGGGTCTTATGACGAAAGCTACTCAAGCAACAACATATATTCACATACGGGTCCAAGCATACAAGAAGAAAACTACTTGTGTTCGTTTTATAAAAACTAGCATGCATCTCCCTCGCGGGGTTTAAGAAAAATACTTGAAAAGCGAGGCTATGAACTCACTGTAAGTCAAATAAGCGATGAAGATCGAGAAGCTGAGTATATAGATCGAGAGAGATCACCAACAATCACCGACAACCTATAGGAGTGACGCGACTTAGTACGTAGAAAGTAACAATACGTAAAAATTAAACATGTGATCATGAGATGTGTTTCCGAGATAAGCATGGCATTCCACTAGAACTTCCCCAAGTCCTTTTTAACCCTAAAATGACTTGTGACCTGGTCTTATAGGCAAATGAACATCTACTAAGTTTTGGCTTTTAGTTTTTATTTTATCACGGTGTACGATACGTTTTTACATTTTTGACTAGACGTAAAAACTCGGTTTCTGATTTTAACTTGACTTTGTGGACTCATATCTCCTAGCTCACAAATGTTCTATATGTGAGGCTTTCACCCCTGGAAAGATATTTGTGTCTAGTTTCCAGAAATGTAAGTCTCATAATTTACAAAGTTTCGTAACTATGTGAAAAGACCATTTTACCCCTGGTTATCCAAAACAGAAAGTTAGTAAAAAATTTACCCTTTACTAAAATGGCCATAAATCCCAAACCATGATAGCAATGAAGGTGAGGTCAAAGGCTATGGTTTCCTTATGATGTCTACTACTGACCCAATCTTTAAGATCTATTATTTTATGGCAAAAATTTGGAGTTTAACTCGTATCCTAATCATATGTCCAGATTTGACCTATTTTCGTATTTTGACCATATCTCCCTCATCCGGAGGAGTTGGTTGAGCATCCAACTATCTCATAGAGCTGAGACATATATATAACTACCTATGAAATTTAATCACAGACCCCAAGCTAAATTTGAAGAGCTATGATACGTTTTAGTTACTGTTCCAAAATAGTCCCTATTTTTCACTCTAAAACCTATCCAAACATCAATCCTAACTCTAACCAATCACATGCAATGCCATCCCAAGCTCTTAACACAACTCATCATCATATAAATATGTATTTCCAGAATCAAACTTCCATTTTCATGGATTAAAATGAAAAGAAAAATTAAAGATTAAGAGATAACCTTAATAACTTCTTCAAAACTTCAAGAAAAACCACCAAACTTTGCAAGCAACTTATGGATGATGATAAGAGGATAAAAATGAGAGCTGATTCGAACCAAAGAACCCAAGTCTAACAAGCTTCCAACCTTCCTAAATATAACCAAGAATGGCCCATTAAATCCCCAATCAAAACCCTCAAGAAAACCTCAAGAAAACAAGCCCTAACTTCTTCAAATCTTCAAGAATCTTTACCAAACTTTGCAAGAGGCTTTAGGATAGTGTTAAGAGGATAAAAAGGAGATGAACAAAGTTGTATGATGATGGTGGTGATGGTATTGATTTTTGGCAGCCACATGATAGGGAAATAGAGGAGAGGAGTGCAGAAAGAAGAGAAGAAGGGAGAAGAAAGAAAGAAACGTTTTGAAAATGACATGGTGTTTTTATTATTACAAGGATGCATATGTTATGGAAAAAAAAAAAAAAAAAAAAATAAAAAAAAAAAAAAATGAAGTGAAATGATGATGGTGTTTATAGTAAATTACTATTTGGGTTGTTTTTGGGTGAGCTGTTTGTGTAAGGGTCGTTTTTGTGGCCCGCGGCGGGCGGCCTAGGGTCTTAGAAATAAGGGTGGGGTTAATAATATTTTTTTTTTGATTTTTAATTTATAAGTGTTTAATTAAAGTGTAGTATAAGTAAAAATTAAATAAAAGGTAGGTTTAGGTAAAACGCGGAGTTTTAAGCTAGAATTTTTTGTAACGCGAAAAAAAAAAAATAAAAAACGAGGAGGAAATCGAAAAATGGTTGTATTTATAATCGTCGGGGAATATTATGAGAATATTAAACCACTTAAGGTATGAAGACAGAATAGTTTCTAAATACGGCTCACGCAAAGCTAAGTACGGGAAATTCTTACTAAATCGGGTAAACGTAAAATTATTGACTTTGCGTAAAAATAAAAATAGAAATAAATTTTAGAATAAATAGTGACCTTAAATACGAATGTTACAAGCCTGGTCTGTCAGTTTCTTCAATATCCTTCAACTCTACACCTTTCTCCTTCTCTCTTGAAACTGCTTTGGCTTGACTCATCTTGAGAAGAACCTTAGCTATTGTTTCATCATCTCCAAATATTGTAGAAGTAGGTGGTTGAGTAGTTTGAGTAGCACTTCCTTCTTCTCCATGATCATCAGTACCTTTACTTTGCTCATCAGTACCTTCAATTTGCTCAGCCAGGGTGGTTACCTATTTCTTTTTGCTTTTGTCATGGTACTAACTTTTGGATCCGGCGTCAATTTACTAACTATTGGTTTTTTGTCAGTACTAACTTTCTCCTTGTCAGTACTAGTACATCTTCAGTGACTTAGTACATCTTCAGTCTAAGTACATCTTCATTCATACTTCCTTCTCTTCATCCACTATTTCTCTTGGTTATCCCCCATCTTGAGCGTTCTAATTTTCCATATAATCAAGTGTATCTTCAGGAATCTTATCAAATAAAGGATCTCTATGTTTTTAGACTGAAGGTTCACCATTAGCAAACTTCTCCCCTGTTTGGATTATCAGATCTGTTGTGCACCCATGGTTTCTGTGGAGGATCTATTTCTTGCCATTCTTTGCTTAATGGAGACACTTGCATCATGACTCTGTGGGTGTTTGATGACATGTTTAGCTTGCTTCTTGAGCTTTTTTGATTGAGCTTCAAGTGTGTGTATTTCTTTGCCTTGATTGGAAACCTGTGCAATAAAGAGAGATAAAGACTCTAGACACTTTGGTTAGGTGTTCATTTTTTTTTTCACCCTTATTCCCTGAAAGGATTTATAATGGATGAATGACCTCCAAGATTCCCACCGAACTATTCTGGATTGAATCCAGGAATGATAGTAGAAGGTGACGGTCTAAGGGATGGGTAGTTTGTGGTCAAATAAGTACTTCATAGTCTGTGCGCAGGAGTTGTGTCAATCTATGGCGAATAGGTACTTCATTTGTGTGGAGCTGGAGAGGAGTCAATCTGATGGCTCAATAGGTACTTCACTAGTGTGGCTGGAGAGGAGTCAGTCTGTGGCTCAGATAGGTACTTCACTAGTGGTGGAGGAGAGGGTGGTAGGTTGTGCTTCAAGATGGTCTTTCTGAAGGAGAACCCCTCATCCTCAGTGGTTTGTACGCAACATTAGAAGCAAATTAAGGGGTTGACTTTCCCTCGAGAACATGTTTACCCTTTTTTATAAACATGTATAGTAAAGACTTTATCTTGGTAAAGCTTGTTCAGGGTATTTAGGTGAGTTTAGGGTGTTTTCGCGTTTGGTGCGGATCCTAATAGGTATATTAGTTATAGGTACACTAGCTAGTTGTTTATCTAAAAAGATTTGGGAAAATATAAACGTGGGAGTGGGGGTTTGGGGGTTGGGGGGGGGTTACGGGGGGGGGGTGTGGTAGGTACATGTACATACCAACAAACCCCAAATTATTCTTTGCATCCAAAAATGTCTATGCATACCATCAAAAAAAAAATTAATTTAGAAAATTATAATTCTGATTATTAGAGTATGTTTTTAAGCAAGTAGTGTGCAATTATTTAGTAGGTTTGATCCCAAAGGAGGTGCTTTCTGTGAAATTAATAACAAATGATTCATTGTATTGAAAATAAAAACCTCAATTGGGGGTGGAAAACATTGGAAGGGGGGGGAGAGGGAATTGAAAACAAAGGCTTTGTTTGTTAAAGTATTAACACTGTTAAATCCCCCCCTTTCCCCATAGTGTTTTTTTTTGTTTATAGTTATCAATATAGGTTTCCTTAGTAGGTCTAGTGAAGTATTGTGAGTATATCCCGAATTAACAAAATATAATTAAGCCGATCATCAAAAAGGAGCGGGTTCACCTTCTTATTGATGATTGATTCTGAGATAGGAACAATGCTTGCCAGGGTAGGTTACTTTAGCAGTAATGTTTCCTAACATTGTTGATTTACTTTTGGACTTAGCAGCGTCAAAATGTTCAACCAAATATAGTAGAAAAACTGGACTTACATTGAAGTTGTGAGAGCATTGGAGAGCATGTGATGAGTTGAGAGCACAGTGGGCTGAGAGCATCATGATGAATGGAAACTAAATATACCCGCCCGAGCCGCGCGTTAAGAAAATCAATGATCTCATTGTGAACTCTACATTTCCCATTCAGTTCTTCTCTAAGATACGCGACCTTCATGGTAGCTTTAGGGACATGATCAAGAAACAGCCATTGTAGTCGAAAGAGTGATCGTCGTTAAGAGAGATATTAGGGCTTGTATATACGAAAGTATTTGAGAGAGATTGCGTAAGGAACTGCGCAATTGAGATGGGTTTATATAGGTTTAGGAGACCTAATTTCAAGGAAACCATTTCAATATACACTTTGTACCCTTGGCGGTATTTTTCTTCAACGTCTCTATAGTGGTACAAACTTTGCCCAGCGGTACTAACTTTACACTGGCAGTACTAACTTTGTCCAACCAAAGAATGAATAATGTAGGTATCAGGAGTGCTTCAGTACCATTAGTAACTCTCCTCAACGACTCTTTAAACTCTATCAAACTTCTGGAAATGCATCACCTATGGTTAACATGTTTCTTGATACACACTATATAACACAGCATATTGCCTCCCTTTAACCAATGCAGCTTATGGATTTATCATCCCAATAGAAACAACCAAGAACTGAAACTTGCTAACATTAAATGCCTTGGTGAGTAAATCAGCTACATTGTCATCAGTGTGGATTTTAAGCACCTGAATGAGTTTCTTTTCATAAGCATCTCTTATGAAATGGTGCCTAATAGCAATGTGCTTTGTTTTGGAATGATATACTGGATTCTTTACAATGCAAATGGTGCTTTCATTATCAATGTAGATCTTTGTGTTCATGAAGTTGAACCCATAGTCTAACATTTGATTTTGAATCCACAAAAGTTGCCTACAGCAGCTTGCAGCAGCAATATATTCTGCTTCTGTAGTAGAAGTAGCCACAATGGTCTGCTTCTTGCATTGCCAAGAAATGAGTCTCCTGCCAAGAAATTGACAACCTCCTGTTGTGGATTTCCTGTCAAGATTTGCTCCAGCATAGTCACTATCTGAGTAGGATTCCAGGTCAAATGAAGACACTCTAGGATACCAAAGACCCAGTTTGGGTTTGCCCTTTAGGTACCTAAAAATTCTCTTGACAGCACTTAGATGGGAAGTCTTTGGAGTGACCTGAAACCTAGAACAAGCACAGACTGCAAACATAATGTCAGGTCTAGAAGCAGTCAAGTACATTAAAGAGCCAATCATGGACCTATAGAGATGGACATCCACATCACTGGCTTCCTCATCCTTGACTAAAGGCTTCTGAGTCTCAATTAGTGTACTAGCAGTCTTAACATTTGCAAAGTCAAACTTCTTCAGGATTTCTGCAACATACTTATCCTGACTAATAAAGATACCATCTTCCTTCTGTTTGACTTGTAATCCAAGAAAGAAAGTGAGCTCTCCCATTGAACTCATCTGAAATCTACTCTTCATTAATGCCTCAAACTCATCACACCAAGATTTCTTTGTAGACCCAAAGATGATATCATCCACATAGACTTGAACTAGTATGATATCATGTTTGTCCTTCTTTAGGAAGAGAGTTTTGTCAATGGTTCCTCTTCTGTATCCATTCTTCAACAAGAAAGTAGATAAAGTAGCATACCAGGCTCTTAGACCAGGCTCTGGGAGCCGTTAATTACCCATAGCAGAGCTTTTACAACTTTTTGTTGTATTCTTTCTGAGATATTTAAGATTCTAGAAAACCTGTGGTTAGACACCATAAACCTCTTCATCAATTTTCCCATAAAGGAAGGCACTTTTCACATCCATTTGATAGACTATAAAGCCCATATATGAGGCAAAGGCTAAAAAGATCCTTATGGCTTCAAGTCTGGCCACAGGAGCAAAAACCTCATCATAGTCTATCCCTTCCTCTTGCCTATGTCCCTGAGCAACTAACCTTGCTTTATTTCTGACAACAACTCCTCTTTTCATCCATCTTATTTTGATAAACCCCTTAGTACCGATACGCTGCTCCCATAAGGCAAATTCTAACTTAAGACCCAAACTTTCTGTATCTCGAACTGCAACAATTCTTCTTGCATAGCATCAACCCAGCTTTCATCTTCAAGAGCTTCTGAAATCTTCTTGGGTTCATGTTGAGACAGGAAACAAGCAAATAAACAATGATGAAAGTCCTAGGTTTGTTATCACTTTTTGCCTTTTGAAACAAGCGAAACAATAGCATGAGCTCCAAACTTTTATTTACTTTGCTTCTTGTTGAACTGATGATTTGGATCCTTAAATTAGTGCTTTATAGGATGATGAAGGATGAGAAGAGTGAATCCTTGATGTGGGAATAGGACTAACATTCACAACAGTTTCCAAGTTTGTGAAGTCAGCCACTGCACCCTCATCATCATAAGATGAAGTAGTGAAAATACCATCAGTGGAATTTTGAAAAATATCTTCAAGAGGAGGTATTTCTGAATCATCTTCTTTAGGATTTGTTGGATCAGAAAGAGATATTCCCTCATTAGGACTGGCGGTACTAATTGGTATGCTAACAATATTAACTAGGTTAGTACTGCTAGCTTTAGCGGGTATGCTAACAGTACTAAAGAGGTTAGTACTGCTAGGCTTAGAAACTCCTTCTTGTATAACCAAGGTCTCAAACTTCTTCCTGGCTTCCTCATTAGCTTCCTTTTCTTGTCTCTTAAGTCTTTCAAGTTCATCCATAAAGACTTGTTCTTCCTCTCTTGGACCTTCACTTTTATCATCTGATTTTAAAGCAGGAGTGATTGTTGAAGAGTAGAAAGGCCAAATTGGCAGTACAAAGCAGTCTTGAGCAGATTCATCTTCTTTGTTAGAATTCCCTGCATCAATAATGTCTTCTGTACCTGCATTTTGGTTAGCTTCTTGTTGACCTGCATGTAGGTTAGCTTGATTCTTTAAACTAACAAGATGATAATTTATAAAATCAGTTAAATAATCAAGATCAAAAAGCCAAGTTGGTCCTTTTCCTGCAACATTTGGTTTGTTCTCTAAGAAGGTGATGTGCAGGTTTTCTTCAACTCTTTTGGTTTCTAAATTGTATACTCTAAAAGCCTTGCTTTGTAGAGAATACCCAACTAAAAACCCTTCATCTGATTTTCCAGCAAACTTGCCAAGGTGGTCAATGGTATTCAAGATGGTCACATGGCACCCAAAAGGTCTTATATAACTTATAATTGGTATCTTACCAGTTAAAAGTTCATAAGGTATCTTATTATGAGGCTTGGTCACTAATACCCTATTTAGAACATAACAAGCAGTACTAACTGCTTCAGCCCAAAAAGTGTTAGGTAAAAATGAATCTGCAAGCATAGTCCTAGCAGCCTCAATAAGGGTCCTGTTCTTTCTCTCAGCAACTCCATTTTGTTGTGGAGTTCTGGCATTACTGTATTCCCTCTTGATCCCCTTTAACCCACAGAATTCAATAACATCTTTGTTCTTAAATTCTGTACCATTATCACTTCTAATGGTTTTAACTTTTTGATTCAATTGGTTCTCAATTTGTCTTATAAATTCCTTAAGGATTCCACTAGTTTCATCCTTAGTTCTTAAGAAAAATACCCAACTAAACCTGCTAAAATCATCAGTGATAACTAGGCAATAGGTCTTATGGTTTAAGCTCCTTACAGATGTAGGTCCAAACAAATCCATATGAAGAAGTTGTAGTGTGTGGCTAATTGAGCTTACTGCTTTGGCCTTACAGGAGGCCTTGTGTTGCTTTCCTTTCTGACAAGCAACACAAGTGTGGTCATTTTGAAAAATCTTTGAAGGTAGACCTCTGACAAGGTTTCCCTTCACAAGTTTATTTAAGTTTTTGAAATTGACATGACCCAACCTCCTATGCCATTTGTTAGATTCATCAGTTGTGGCCTTTGCAATTAAACAAGCCAATCCTCCTGAAGGAACAATGTTCTCTAAATTGAAGCTGTACATATTGTTTTGTCTGGGGATTTTAAGTAATACTTGATTTTCATCAGGTAACTTAAATTCAGGAGACAAAACAAGACATTCAGAGTCAGTAAACAGAACCTTGTTCTTTTTGTCACACATTTGTGACACAGAAAAAAGATTGAAATGCTGAAGTTCTTTCACAAAGCACACATCCTCAAAATCTAACTTTCCAGTTTTTATTTTACCTTTACCAGTGATATAACCTTTACTACCTCCAAAAGCAACAGGGCCACCATTAAAGTCTTGAAATTCAGCAAGGTAGGCCTTGTTTCCAGTCATGTGCCTGGAACATCCACTATCAACAATTCCTTTATTCTTTAGAGCTCTATGTGGATAATCCTGCACATTAAAAGAAAGAGATTAGATTCTCTTAGGGACCCAAGCCTGTTTGGGCTTGAGTCTGCCTAGTGGATCTTTGAAAGTATAACAGTTTCTTAGATTGGATCCACTATTGTATTTGGAGATATTGTGCCAGTTATATCTTTGTGGTCTCCAATTACAACCTGCTGGGGTTAATACAGCAGTTTTACCTTTTTCCCCCACAGTACTAATGATTTACCTAGCGTATTAAACTTTTGATTGAAAATTTTGGTTCTATGTACTGTTGTCTTTTTGAAAGGCCTGAAATGGGGAATGAGTTTTGTGAAAACACAATTTGTAGATCTCACTCTATTCACAATGGGCTTAACAGTATTAACTTTCATGGCAGTATTAGTTAGTACTGTCTGTTAAAACTTTGCCTAGCAGTACTAAATTTTTTAGTACTGCTAGCTCTAGCAGTATTAACTGGAATTTTACCAGTTCTAGTTAGTACTGCTGAAGGAACAAATTGGTTTTGTTTATTTACTCTTTTGTACTATTTATTCCAACCTTGGTTAAGTCTTCTTTTTTGAATCATCTTCTCATGAAATACAATCTCTAATCAAATGATTAAGACTTCCACATACAAAACATGCTCTTACAGTAAACCCATACCCCAACTCTTTCTTGTTAACCTTAGGTTTTGTTCTTGTGTAAGCTGTATTCTTAACGTTTTCCTAGGAGGTTTTTTACTTGCTGGTTAGCAAAAACTAGGTGTTTTCTTGTTGTTTTGTTGGTTTATAGACACACATCATCGCTTCACTATCTAATTCATACTCCTCAATGATAGGAGCATCAGACCAGACCTTAGGTTGACATTCTACACTAGATTCATTGACAACTGGTTCAGACACTAATTCAGAGGGTTCTGCACTAATGTTAGATTCACAAGTATCAAATTCACTTGATTGGGATTCAGATTCACTAGGTTGAGTCTGTTTTGGACCATATGTAAACTGTGAGTAATCTATTTCAATTTCAGGTCCAGAGGGTATATAATTCTTGTCATGGGGGGGGGGTACAGTGGCATTCCTTCTGCAAACCTATCATTCATAGGTTGATTTTCTATCTCACTCTCTTTATTCATAAAAACACTCTGCAACACTTCATTTTCATAGCTTAATACAGATATCATGTCCCATACCCAAGCCCAAACTTATCATTAGCACTCATTTGGGTATTTAGCAGTTTACTAAGATTCTTAGAAGAATTTTGCCATTTTTCTACTTTAGCCTTTAAATCTTCTTTTTCTTTTTGAGTTTGACATCAAGTCAAGATTGTCCTCTCTTGGTCATTGTATCTGGCCATGACCATGACCGCGTCACGGTAAAGTTATTCTCATAAGCTCCTGCGCTCACTCCTATGTCCCCGATACCTCATTGCACAACCCATTAACCCTATGACTTTCGCCCCTCACATTTTCCCCATCACTCCAAGAAGTGCTCTCCTATCCCGCCCTAGACCTTCCTCATACACCAACTCCCCCCCAGTTCGTCCCCCCGTCGCGCTGATACACCGCCCCTTCCCCTTACACTTGCCCTGCCACTTCATCTCTTCTTAAGACATTGACCCGAATATGCCCTGTATTTCAATGGCTATATTGCATCACTAAGTTGTTTTCTCTGAGCATCACAGTTATTTAATATTAGGCATAAGACTTTTACATTTATTTGTACAAGTAATTACCTTGTGTAGGAGTTAAGCTTTGTTGCAAGCCATCTAAAGCATAATCTTCATTTTCCTGATGATTTGTTCCAATCACTCTCTTCTCATCAACTGTCACTAATGCTTTAGAATCCTCCTTCTGTCCAGTTCTGCTCCCATCCTTGTTTCCAGAATTCCATGCATCCCTCCTCTTGTTATCTTGAGTTCCCTTGATTCTACACTCTCTAGCAAATATGCCTGTTTCTGTGGCAATGATAGCATTCCACTTTGGTTTTATCAAAGCCAACAGGTTTCTTTTGCATCAAATTATAGCTTTCTACCAGTCTTCTTGTAAAACTTTTTCATTCTCATTGAGATCATGGCCACTTGCCACTTCAAGTCCATTTCTTCAAGGTCATATTCATCAATCTGTTCTAAGTCCTCATGATCCAGTTTGTGAGAACTTGATTGATTTGCAAGATGTGAGTATGATGGAGTTGTTCATTGGTTTTGTGTTTTGACCAGAAAGATTGGGACACACCAATAAGCGGTACTAACTTCATTTCTTTAGTATGCTAGTGTTCTCAGAGACGACTCGAAGATGGCTGAACTGTTATCATTCATACATAATGTTTTAGATTTTAGGACCTGCATTTTGTAAAAACTCAGATTATAATGAATGATAACTAAAATTTTCCAACAACGTCTCTTTTAAAGTCGTTTTCTATGATTATGATTGTTGTTTCCATGAAGTAATACCCCAGATTAGCTACTGTTGCTATATTGTAAAAATGGGGGTGTTACATAGTAGGATTGACAGTTAAAGCATAATGAATTCGGTTAGCATTCAGAAAATTAATAATTTCAGGAAACCCATCACTTTTAGCAGGTTTTTCCAAGAATGCGACCATGTTGTGAGTGTCAAAGAAAGTTAAGGTTGACATTGTGTTATGTTTTAATGATTAAAGATAAAATTGAGTTAGGGTTTACGGTTAGAGAGTGTTTAAATGATTGAAATTGAATAAAGAATCAAATGAAACCTTGAATAGAAGTATTTATAGAATCACCCTCAGCAGTATTAACTTGAACTGGCAGCACTAAATTATGCCTAACAGTAGTAAGTAACCCGGCAACAGTAACTTAACAGCATCAACGTAAGCATAGCAGCATTAATATATACCAGCAGTAGAAACTTTATGCTTAGCAGCATTAAGTTATATTACCAGTATTAACCTAAGACTAACAGCATGAAGTTTGAGTTACCAGCATTAACTTTAATTCCTTTCTAAAAAGGACTTCTATCATCAATTAGTTCTTCGCACAAGCTCTCTTTCTATTTTTATGCTCACAATATCTCTCAATTCTTTTTGCTCACAAAATCACTCATTTCTATTTTTATTCACACATCTCTCTTTCTATTTTTCAACTCATAACATCTCTCTTTTCTTTTTTGCTTACCAAATCTGACAAATTTGTACAAAGTTCCATCAATTCCAATAGTTTTATACTGTCCTCCCCATTTCCAAGTGTGTAACCTCTTGAGAGAGGTGGATCATTAGACTGTTTAGATGCAGTCTCAAACCTAGTTTGAGCATCTGCACCTCCCAATATGGTATCTTGGCACCTGGGAACACTACCTGAATCAGTTTCCTAAGGATTTGACTCATTAAGTGTTGCCATGGATTGGGTCCTATTGATGTTACCATTGTCCTGCTCTGCATCTAAGCTAGAAGCAGTAGTGGCAGCCCTTTCCATTTTGTCTTCCTACTCCTTATAGACAGTCTCATCTGTAACAAGGTTAATAGGTCCACTAGACTGAGATATCTCAATGGTCCTTATAGCTTTCCTATGTTTATGGGTCTTTTTGGGTTGACATGATGATGGAACAATGATTGGTTTCATTATTGCAGAGTTGAGTAAATGTGGATGTGGGTTGGGGATCAGTGGGTTGTCCTGACCCTTCATCCATATCTACTTGATGTATCAATCATTTTCATTCATTCTCAATTGACCTCCCCTCAAATAATGCTTCAAGGGTTAAGAATGTTCTTAGCAGTTGTAACTCTAATGATATCCCAGCAGTACTAACTTTGGCTCAGCAGTACTAACTTTTGTCTGGCAGTACTAATTTTCTGCCTAGCAGTATTAACGTTACAACTACCAGTTTTAACTTCAAACCTCATCAATGCTAGCAATCAAAAAGTTAAATCTGCTAATACCAGTTTTAACATTTTAGCTTCAAAGATTGAGTAATCCAATGCTAGCAATCAAAAAGTTAAATATGCTAATATCAAATGCCTTTATGAGAAGATCTGCAACATTGTGGTCTATGTGAATCTTTATCACCTGAATCAACTTCTTCTCATAACAATATCTGATGAAATGGTGCCTAATCTCTATGTGTTTGGTTTTAGAGTGAAACACTGGATTCTTCACAATACAAATGGTGCTTTTATTATCAATGTAAATCTTGGTGTTCATGAAGTTGAATCCATAATCAAGCATTCGATTTTGAATCCATAGCACCTGACCATAGCAATTAGCAGCAGCAACATACTTTGCTTCAGTAGTAGAATTTGCAACTATAGTCTGCTTATTACATTGCCATGAAATCAATCTCTTGCCAAAAATTTGACAACCTCCTATTGTGGATTTCCTGTTAAGGCTAGCTCCAGCATAATCATTATCAGAAAAAGCTTCCAAGTCAAATGGTGAATCTCTAGGATACCAAAGGCCCAATTTAGGTTGACCTTTCAAGTATCTAAAGATCCTCTTCACAGCATGAAGATGTGACATTTTAGGAGTAACTTGGAACCTTGTACAAGAACAAATAGCAAGCATTATGTTTGGCCTAGAAGCTGTTAAGTACATCAATGATCCAATCAATGATCTGTATAAATGAACATCTACACTATCAGCTTCTTCATCCTTGATAAATGCCTTGTTAGGTTCCATAGGAGTGCTTGCTGTCTTCACAGTGGCAAAATCAAACTTCTTCAATATGTCAGCCACTTATTTGTCTTGGCTAATGAAGATTCCATCCTTCTTCTGTTGTACTTGTAACCCTAAGAAGAAAGTGAGTTCCCCCATAGAATTCATCTGGAATCTCTTGTGCATCAAACCTTCAAACTCATCACATAAAGACTTCTTAGTTGACCCAAAGATGATATCATCAACATCTGTACTAACAAGATATCACATTTGTCCTTTTTTATGAACAAAGTCTTATCTATAATGCCTCTTCAAAATCTATTTTCAATTAAATAGGTAGACAAGGTCTCATACTAGGCTTTAGGAGCTTGATGTAGACCATATAAAGCTTTTTCTACCTTATACACTTTGTCAGGAAACTGTGGATCTTCAAAACCAGGAGGTTGCCAAACATATACCTCCTCATCAATAGTACCATATAAAAAGGCACTCTTCACATCCATCTGGTACATAGTGAGTCCCATAAATGATGCATAGGCAAAAAATAACCTGATTGCTTCTATCCTAGCAACAGGAGCAAAAACCTCATCATAATATTCCTTCTTCTTAGGTATAACCTTGTGAAACCAGTCTTGCCTTGTTTCTCACTACAATCCCTCTCTTATCTTTCTTGTTTCTAAAGACCCATTTGGTTCTAATGGCCCTCTTGCCATTAGGTAGATTAACCAGTGTCTAAACCTTCTCAAGTTGAAATTGTAGAAGCTCCTCTTGCATTACTTCTATCCATCTTGAATCTTCCAGAGCTTGAATCACTTTCTTGGGTTCCATTTGAGAGAGAAAACAGGCAAATAAGCAGTTCTGATAATCTTTGTGATTTGTTGTCCTCTGCTTATTAATGTAACATACCATAACATGTTCATCAGAAATCTTGGTCATTCTCCTTGTTTGAATAGATGAATTAAAGTCTTTAATGATCTGGTCTTTAGGATGATCCTTGTCAATTCTGGTTAATGTACGAGGCACGAGGCAGATCCAAACTATGCCTTATAGACTTGGATCCAAACTAGATCAAAGCATGAGTCTTCCATTCAGATGGAAGACTTCTCAACAGTTTTAAGTTCATGTCCTCTTGTGTAATAACTTTGCCTTGAATCTCTAACTAAGTGATAAGTTTTTACAACCCATCAAAAGTTTGATCCATTGTCTCTGAACTTGATCCTACAAAGTTCTCATATTGTTGCTTGAGTAGAGTTCTCTGAACTTTCTTGGATTCCTTGTTTCCTCCATACCTCTTCTCAATGGATTCCATGAGCAATTTTGCACCTTTATATGAATGGAACTTCAGTTGGTCCTTATTTGGAAGTTCCATCAACAAAGTTCCTCTAGATTTCATCTTATTCCTCCCATCCTGCTTTTCTTCTGTAGTAGTAGGTTCATATTCCTGCTCAGTTTCTCTAACAGTTCTCTTCAGTACTTTGTTACCATTTTTAATTACTTCCCAGAGGGAGTAATCAGTCATGAGAAAGTATTGTTCTATCCTCATTAACCAGAGATCATAATCCCCTTGGTTAAGGATAGGGAGTTTTGTAGTCAGAGTTGTAGAAGTAGTTCCGCATCCTTACGGATTTATGAATGAGAGTTACATTATACTTTGGTTTGATATTTTCATGCTAAACCTTAGTATGACATCAGTGAGTGAATTCAGAAGGTTATGTATTTTGTTCTTGAATTTCTTCAAGATCTATAGATGCTCCCACTTACTTTTGTAAGAAGAGATACTTCTCTAAACACTAAGTATTTAAGCAACAATAAATTGTTCTTAATTGGGACAACAAAATACATTTTAAAGTTCTGAACTCTAGCTTGTTAATAATATGCTTCATAAGATATTAACAAATTTTAGAACTTTTAATCAAGACATAACGGGATTCATCCCAATGTATAAATAGATAACGTCTTGAATACCTTATAGGTTTGAACTATATTGAGTGTATCCATGACACACACAAATTTCTAACCTTGATAGATTTAGGAGGTAGAGCAATTATAATTATCAGAATCAAACAATACGAATATAGTTTGTTTCAATACATTAGACATACCATGATAGTGTGATATTCTATGAGTATTGGATTTAGAATTCCTTAGATAACTTAATTCTCTATGGATCAAATACTTGTCAATTGGGTCAAGCCAAAATGAATACAAAGTATTTAACAACCAAGTGCATGATATAATGTATATTTCTTGAATAAGTACATTAACTCCATGTTCATGTGTTCACAAAAATACACAACAATTTTACTAATTACTTTATGTTAGCAGTCATTGATTAATTCAAGGACTTTATAATTACGTCTTAACAAGTAAACATAATTATACTAACTAAATTAATCATGAACGCAAACTCTTGAGTTGAATGGTAAATTCAAGTTAATTTCATACTTCATAATCATGATTATATAATTAACCATAATTATTTTGACTAAATCATATAGTCAATAAGTTGAAGTATCTTTATATTATATCTTGACTTTTAAATGTAATAGGGCAACAAACATCTTGTGTGTTTAAGTCCTAGTAGATTTATTAGTTTTCTTACCTTGCCGTCAAGAGAAACAAATTAATCATATTGTTATATGTTGTTCCTTGCACACACTTAGGATTTCTCCCACTTGTGTACGGGATAACATTACCTAAAGTAAACAAACCATACAACAAGCGTTCGATTGTATAAACAATATGATAGTGTCATAGATATTACAAGTAGATTTCAAACCATAATGTTGAATAAGGAATTGTGGATTATTATTCAATAGATAACATTTCGGAAAGCAACATCAGAAAGGCAACGTGTTATCTATAAAATAAAATGTAATCTACCTTTAGACAATGGTTGTTCATATTCAGAAAGTAATATATTATTTCAAAGCAAGTTAGAAATAATATGAGCAATTCACAAGGAAAAGAATCATTTAGCTCCCACTGAAATTGACAACCTCACATGAATGTTATTTCAGTTATAAAACGCAAAGCTCCCACTGGATTTGTCAACATTGTAAGTGCTACATCACCAGTAGAAAGCAAATAGCAATTTATTTACTTTCCTACTCTCTTAGAATGCCTACAAGTAGCAATGTACTTAGGTATTGTACAGAGTATATGAAGTTCTACTTATTTAGATGAGGGACTAGCCATCATGTATTCATTAACTTGAATGTTTAGCATGCATTTCCTTCTTAATATGTATGTCTAACCACAAGGGTGTTTAGCACTATAAGGAATGAAATGAGTCCAAGAAAATACCTAGAAGACCTGCTAGTAATTTTCTTTACTTGTTGCGGCTTAAACTCATACATCGTGACAAGTGCAAGATGTCATTATTTGGTAGCTATAGACACAATGTTCTCTAGTTACACAAATATTTTATCTTTCAAAGATTTTAGAACCGCGAAAGGGTAATGAAATTGTAAGTGAGTTTAAATGTAATGAGAAATTTTCAATTGTTTATAAACTTAGTTTTGTCAATAAGGAGAGAGATAAGAGTAAGTCTCAACTCTTTGTACCAGGAAAAGAGAACTATGTTTGTCTTTTAAGAAAACAAACATTCGTGTACGATTATGTTGCTAATAACTAATTAAGCACAACATAGAAGTTTAGTTTTAGTATTTTCGATAATTAAATTCTTAAAAGAATTAACTACCCAATTAATTACTAATAAGAGTAAGATACAACTTGACATCCCACTTATTACCGAAGGTCTGACCAGCGTATAAACAAGCGGGGCAAGAGGTAAGCGATGAACGTTAAGCATTGTGAATGCAACTCTTAGATTTATGAGACACGTGACTTTAGTAAATCATATAGTAATGCATGTACATGTTTTGTCTCATCTTATGCCACGGGTCCGAGGTCTAACCAGGTAACTCGATTTAAGTCTACCAAAAAAAGAACTTGCAAAAATTGACATAGATTTGACCTATAGAAAAAATTCCCCCCCCAAAACCATGGGGTGAGAGGAACTCTGAGTTTGACAAAGAAGTTAACCAAATGCACGTGTTCTTAGTTTGGTTGGCATAGACTTAAAATTTCACATAGGGGTATACACATAAGTTTATGAAAACATGTGTCAAAATGGTGTACAAAGAAGCATGCAAAACATCTTTGTAACACTTAGTTAAGAAAAACAATTTGTTAACTTTTTAGGTTTTTAGGCGTGCTAATATCGCGGGAAACATTACAAATTGATCAAACCATATATTGTACTCCTGCATGTGTCCGAAGACAAAGTTCTCCAATTAATTGGCCTCATAATGCCCAAGCATGTAGTGGCGCAGAGAAAAAAATGATTAAGATCAATTTAGCCCTAGAAGTCCACTAAAGCTATGGTACAGTAGCGATTCATCATATGATAAACGCATAGAAACTCTAAAATTTTAATCGGATTATAAGTTGATATATATTTTTAAGTCTCATCATGGGAAACCTTATAGGCCATGATTATCAGATGTAAGTCGAACCCAGTTGACACATAAGACTTAAAAAATCTAATCAAGTTATAATAAAAGAAGTATCATAGATTTAACGTCCGTTTAAATTTGTCCAAAAACCAGTTTTACAAATAACACATAGCAGGTCACTAGGAGTTAATAATTATGTGTGTAATTTAACAGACAAGTTTAAACCAAGATTCGAGTAAATTCATCGTGGGAAGTCACGTTTCTAAGCGTAACATTATAGATAACCACACACGGATGACACATAAACTCGCAAGAATCTTTGTTTAATTATAACAAGTTTCACTTTAAGTATTAGTCTGTTTATAATTTCAAAAATCTTTTGCATATAGTATCAAGTCACATGGAATATTAACATATAAGAACCTAAACAGACATAAAAAAGATGATGGTGAAGACAGCTTTATATTTGAAGAGTAAAATCAATATAATACTCTGATTCCTCATAACAAGTCTTCCCTAACCGGAGAACCAAAAGACTCTCACTAGGTTTTCAGCTTAGTACCTAGATCGCTACATGCATCATATAGTATGATTGTGTGAGTCTTAAGGCCGGAAAAAGAATAGAAAAAGAGAAAACTTAATTTACTTTTAATTTTAGATCTTTTCTTTTTAATCTATATTAACTAGTAATAATATCAAGATTCTAGGTTTTTATTTATTCTTTATGGCAAGAATTGCATATTTTTGTCATAATTTTCGGTCAAAACAATAAATAAAAGATTTTCCTAAGTGGATCTAGCATTTTTTATTAAGTGTGTAACCTATAACACCAAACGAGTTGACTCGTGATGCCAATGTTGGGATTTAACAACTAGGTAAACCATTTACTATGAGTACGCAGCGGATGGATCTAGTTTAATAACAAGAATTAACACACATATATAAATAAGAAACACTAACCATTGTTTAATGACAAAGTCAATTAAACGAGAATCTTGATCTTGAAACGAGTGATTAAATTATCACCTCTATGGTTGCATACACAACACGTCGAACAAGTACGTAACAATGCTAGTCGTAACTTCACGAGCTCGAAACACCGATGGTGAATGCTTCTTTACTTGAACTGAAAACCAAACAACTCTTGTATGTAGAACCAAAAATCAAGAAACCCTAATTAGGGTTTTTATCGAATTCGGTTGAAGGAGAAAATCAAGAAATGAAAACCCTAATTCGAGTTCTTGTAGTTGTTGACTAAAGGAGAACCAAATATCATCGAAAACCCTAGGTTATAGGGTTTATTGTTGTCGAACTAGAGGAGAACAAAGATCACCAAAAACCCTTTAGGGTTTATAATCGTAATCACAAGGTGGGGAGATAGAACTAAAAATCCCTTGTGTGGGAATATTCAGTCGACTAAAGGAAGAGGGGAGAGCATCGATTGAGTTAGTGAATTATGTTATGAATGAGTGAATTATGAGGCTAGTGGTAGGTGTTTATATAGGCACCGAACCCTAGATCTAGATAAACTAGGAAACCTCTAATTCCCTTCTTATCACAATATCTTTTCCTTAATTAAAAAATTGATCCTAAAACCCTTCTAGATCCCTCCTTGGGGCCGGCCACAATGGAAGCACCCATAAGGTTTGGGTTTTGTCCCTTTTAGTCCCTTCGGTTCATGTTTAAATATTTGTTAAGTTAGTTATAAAACATAACAGTAACTAACGGTTATTTAAACTGTTACGTGAAGCATATTAAACACTTAATAATAAGTAATTATATATTAAATGTTAAATAAACATACTCTTCGTGTCTTAAACGTGTGTGCCCCAATAGGTTCACGTATTTCTTGGGTCGTATATGATTTGATTAATATATATATATATATATATATATATATATATATATATATATATATATATATATATATATATATATATATATAATTTAGTTAAAATGGTGTAGGTGCTTAAAGTTGTTAAAGTGAAAAGCAATAGAAATTGGACAAATATCACATTTGTTAATTAGTTGTTAGTCTGTGTACGAGTTATTGGTTCATGTACGAGTTGTTGGAGGTTTTGGTTCATGTTCGAGCAGTTGGTTCGCGATTTTTAGTATTACCAGTTTCTTGTGTATCAGTTGTTTATCATAGTTTAACAATTGTTTTGTTAACTCGGATGTAACTTGTAAGAGTGTATCACTGAATTTGTGAATAAAATGTTTATTTTTATTAATAGTCTTTTGGGAAGCAAAACTATGTATCATATGTATCAGCTATAAATGGTTACGTATCAAGTTTTTTAGAGGTTGTACATCAATTTTTATGCATAAGATTTAATGTCATGTATCTACTATTAATTAAATCACATAACAATTAATAGATTCAATGGTTAAGATCACTTCTCATTTTAACAACTTTAAGCTACTACACTACATTAACCTTCCCCTATATATATATATATATATATATATATATATATATATATATATATATATATATATATATATATATATATATATATATGTATATATATGTATATATATGTATATATATATATATATATATATATATATATATATATATGTATATATATGTATATATATATATATATATGAATTTCTTTTTGAGGTTGTACATCAATTTTTATGTATAAAATTTAATGTGATGTATCTACTATTAATTAAATCACATAACAATTAATAGATTCAATGGTTAAGATCACTTCTTATTTTAACAACTTTAAGCTACTACACTACATTAACCTTCCCCTATATATATATATATATATATATATATATATATATATATATATATATATATATATATATATATATATATATATATATATGTATATATATGTATATATATATGTATATATATATGTATATATATATGTATATATATATATATATATATATATATATATATATATATATATGTATATATATATACATATATATATATATATATATATATATATATATATATATATATATATAATATCAAATAGTAATAGTATAGAGAGTATCCCGTTTGATATAAAAATTGCTTGAGGACAAACAATATTTTATCTCCCGGATGTCGTATCCCGACGAGAGATGAATTTGAAATCCACGAAAGTGTTTTGTTTGATGCTTGAATATCAAATGTTTTTGTTTTTGGATTAAAACTAAAAAATTTAATAAAAATAAACTACATAAAAACTAGATAGCAAATAGCAAACAACTAAACAAAGAACGATATATAATAAAAGATATGCTTCCTAAGTGTATTGATTAGATCCTTAAGTGTGAATTAAACATTTTACTTAAGTCCCTATGATGAACCAATATATTTCTAAGGTATTATCTCTCACAACGTGGGCTTATATGAAAAAACAACCTCTTATTAAGATATTGATTATTAAATTAATGCCTAATTATTCTTGCGGCTTTTGCCCGCTTGAATAACCAAAACATTAATTTAAGTAATATAAAAAATCACTAATCAATATTTTCCATTTTTTATTAATCACACTTAATTCTAGCAATTTAACCACTTAACAAGCATATGAGAAAATCTACTCGTAAAAATGGAAAACTAAACGAACAATAATAGATTACAATATAACAAACATATTAGCAAAACTAACAAATTAATGATAAAGGAAAGGAGGGAAGAACCCATTGAAAGAAAATGGAGACGAATATAAACCATCCTTCTAGTAAACTTAATTGAAACACTAAAGTTTATAACTTTTTTGATTTAAATAACTAATTAGCTAATAAAGTTTTGAGTTTATTCAATAATTAGCTAAGTTAAAAAACTAAAAAAGCTTAAAAATTTAGTAGTTAAAAATACGCTTAAAGACCCCATAGCTCCTCGGCCTAGAGTTGGATAGATTTCATCAACATTAAAACAAACAAGGGTTAAGATGAACAAGATAATAATAAGCTACTAAGACAAAATAAGCTAGATTTTATTCTAAAGACAATAAGCTAATAAAAAGATGAAAACTTTAGATCTAAATCTACCCGAAACTAAGGTGTTCAATCAAGTGAAGTCGGATCGGTATATTTTAAGGATTTAGATATAAGAAAAATATGCTAGAATTAAAAAAAGCAAACACTTCATGATAGAAAATAAGCTAAAAAAAATAAGATCTATTATTTTTAGATCAAATCCACCCAAAACCAGGTGTTCAATTAAGTAAACTCGGTCGGGTATGATTAAGGATTTGATCTACATTATAAACAATAAGCTTGAATAAAAATTAAGGCAATCGAAAATAATGCTTAAAATAAGCTCACTCGAAAGCTCTAAATCAAAAACAATATATAATAAGCTAGTCTAAATAAGGCAATGGAAGTGCTTAATTAGATATAGTGTAACAATTCATAATTTTTAATCAATGGAACTGACGGTTATTTTAATTCACTATTTATTTTTATTTTTTCTCGTACGCGTTTGCTTTTAATTTTTAAATTATTACGTCTAAATCACGTAATCTAAGAATCTCCAAATCAACGTAAAACAGGCACCAAAACGAATTAAAGTTTTCATCTATAAAGCAATATATTAACTTTTACTCAAGTAATATTTTAATTATTTTGTTTTATTTTTATTGGTTACGTAAATTGGTTCGTTTCGCCGATAAACTTAAGTTTAGGCATTCCGGAACCCAACAAAAATATTTCTTCGCTTCAACAAATATCCACTTTTATACTAATACACAAAAATCACTAAAATATACATACATATGCATGTATAACCGGTTATATAGAAGATGGATACAAAATATCTAGTTTAAAAAAAACACACATCTTATTTTCATGAGGATTATGTTCTCATTTAGGGAACATCAACACCTTAGTCTCCAAGTTTGACCAAAGACTAAGACCATGGACTTCCTTAAGACCCTCATGGTGTCTCCTTGACTAGTCCCAAAGTTTATGATACAAGTAGCAGGATAACACATTACATGTCTTATTTCCTTTTGTGTGAAAAAACCAAAAAAACACTCTCCCTTTTTCCTCGTTTTAAGCCACAGGCAACAACAATCCTTTTACAAAATTCCATAGCTTGATTTTTACTATACCATACAAGTATTCACACATCTTCCTAAGTATACTAAGATGTCTTGAAGCATTGGATTAAGATTTGCAAGGTGTAAAACAGTATTTCAAGATTAAGTTTTCTTTTAGAAAACTAGGGTTTCTAAGTCTTGCAAGGCTTTGATTTTTAATCTAAACAAGGTTTAGATTGTGTTGGTTATCTTCATCATTTATAACTAGGTTACTAAACCTTTATCTTTTTATTTTCATGATTTATATGCATTGTGATGTTTATTATTCAGCTAAAATCACCCTTAGGACTTTTAAAACATGTAAAAGAGTTTTCTTGTGATTATCATTTGGTATCACTTTTTCATATGATATTAGGTTGTAAATATCATTGATATAATAAGCATTATAAGTGTTGTAACATGGTTGGCTTAAGTGTAAACATGTTTATGTACAAAATTAGGGTTTTAGGATTACTCAAGGAAATTTATGATTTTATGTAAAAGTTATGAACTTGTTATCTTGGACAAATAGACAAATCATGGACCTAAGGACATAACTATATGTATAACATAGTATATTATGAGTTATTAAGAACTTGTGGTAACTTTACTAAGTTAAAAAGTGTTTAAAACAAGTTAAACAAATAAGTATATATATGTATCATAAGGGGGCTGTTTGGATTTCGAATTTCTAACAGTGGGTTTGACCTTTTATAAAAATAATACGTCTCATGACGATTCCAAAAAGGTAAGAAACTCGAAAAACGAATTTATAACGAAAAAGATACGATAAAAATACGATTTACGTTAATATCGGTTTTATAAAATAAACTTTATAAAAGCAAGTTATAAAATACTTCTAAAACAGAAAGTTTGATGTTTTTAACAGATTATACACATTTCTAGGATTCCAAAATGATAAGAATCATAATTTTTCAATTAAAAACGAAGAAGTTACGGATTACGCGAGTTTACGACAATAAATACTTTTATAAAAGTTACTATTCATGACAGAAACTTTTATTTTTGTAAACCTCATAAATCAATAGAACTTTCAACTACGAGAACGTGCTCGAAAGAATCGTTAAAAACGGAGCTATAACGAAGAAAATACGACATTTACGGGTTTTACGATAACAACAACTATATAAATACATTTAGGGTCTGGCGTGAACAGTAAAAGTTACTGTTCACCAGCAGGTCCAAATTATGAAAATATCAAATATGGATAACTCGTCTTAATATGAAAACGTGGACATAAGAAACGCAAGAAACTGACTTGAAACGCGAAAGTTACGTCAGTTTTACTAAAACGGTAATTATTAACGTTTTTACCTATTAAACACAATTTTACCAAAACAATTAGATGGTGATGTTGCTATGTAGTTTTGTATATGGTAGATGTTAATCATCATGCTTAGTACTTATACGACCTTAAATTAAATAGGTTGCATCTGACGATTTACGTGACGCATTATCTGTGATATACTTGTTATTCGCTCACTAAAGGTGAGTTCATAGCCCCACGTTTTACATGCTTTTGTTTTATAAGTTTTTGGGGAGAGAAACATGCAATGTTTTACATTATGATTACGTGTTGCCTAAGTAGCGATAACTCAATCTGAGCCCATTATCATGAACTGTCAATTACTGGATTGTGAGCGCGAATGTTATGAATAGATCTTTTGGGATTGGTGATTAGCTATCACTGGGCAAACGAACGTATACCATGTCGAACATAGGATGTTGCAGGTTAGAACATCATCACGGGCAATGTAGGCCATTTATATGGTATTCGTTTATGTCGAGCTTCAGTGTCATGAGCTTAGGGCAACGTAATTATATTTATATGATGTCTGCATCTGTTACATTATCATACACTTGAGAAATCTGGTGGTCCTACAATATACGATTTATCAAACCTATGAATTCACCAACATTATTGTTGACGTTTTAAAACAATGTTTTTCAGGAGATCAGTAAGCATAAGGTGCCAATGATACATTGGTGATTTTGTTTTGGATGTCATGCTAAATATATGGTTGTATTATGTTTTGGGAAACTCATGTGTTGAGAACCAGTATCTTTGTAATAATAACAAGGAACAAGTTAAAGCTTCGGGCTATTTGTATCAAATATTTGTTAAATCCAATGTATCAATTTTAAAACGACTTTTTGGTCGTTCTATATATATCTTGTGTTATTGATCTGAGAAGTAACATGCCCCGGACCCTTATTCCGCTGCGACCCAAATTGAGGGTGTTACATGAGTATGGGGTTTCTTTTGGGATTATTTTGGAAATTTTTTTTTGTCGTTTTTTTGTGGTATCTGGTATATGTTAAGTTGGGTGGTGGGGGTGAGATTTTTTGGGTTTAAAAGGTAGCTTTTGTGGCATTTGGGTGTTGGTTTGGGCCTAATATTATTTTATGGTTTGTTGACTTAGGCTTAAACTAAATACGACCAATATTGCAATTACCCATAGTTTTAAAAGGCTTAGGATTGTTCTGGTGAAAATATTTAAGTAGTTTTTAGAGATGCCCTTGATCAGTGGATATATTTTGTTACTGATTCATTCTAATGTTTTCCCCAACCAGTTATCACTTAAATCTTATTCTCGAAGAAAGTAGTAGAATTTTGAATATAATAGGTTTCACATAGGTATGAAGTTTTCTTTTAGATAGTACAGTATCCTGCGAAGATAGTAATGTGTACTTTCCAGACTTACTTGACTCTAGTGTTATCTTTTCGGATATTTTTGAAGGTTATAATGTTTTCATACGGGACTTAGTTGAATTGGTGTTTACATAGTTTTATCATCACTATCCTGGAGAACGCTTCGAATCTACTCAAGAAAGGATTGCGGGTTTGGGGGGAAGCTAAGAAAGCTTCTAAGAGGAGAATGACGAGACTGACCATAGATTGCTGCTTCGAACAGAGTGACAATGTCGACCGCTCTTGGTTTTGTAAGTTTAATGTCGGGTATCATATATTCCTATTGTATTAATGTAGTGACTTTAGTAATTATTATATAGGGTTTGTGTTATGGATGTGTCGGTTGTGTGAGTGTTTTTGGATGTTTTCTTGTGTTGTTTATTTGCAGCTAGTTTTGGACTTATTAACCATAATTATACACATTTTACTGGATGTTGTTATATAAACCTATCTAATTCACTTTACGTCGGTAAGGAGTTTTGTGATAAGTAGGGTGTCGTTCTCTAATGTGCCTGGAACCACTTTCAATTTTATTAAATATATTTGGTTTTTAATAATCTAAGCCCTCTAGTTCCTTATACGATGCTAAACCTATCGCTAAACCTCATATGTTAATCCTAAATCTAATAGTAAAAGAGGGGTTCATGCCCCTTGAAAGAGACTGCGGCAAGGTTTTGTTACCGGTGTGACTAAAAACAATTCAGACACTTAAACACACCGCAATACAATCAACAGATGATAAAAAAAGAACACGGTCTAGCCCAAAAATATAAGAAAAACTGTTTTAAAACTCATTAATCTATCCAATACAACATAACGTTGGTTTGTTTTTAAGTGATATATTACTTATCTTTATAGTGGACATATTCATCTTAAGGACTTAGGAAGGACTTCTTCCTAGAACCTAGACACGTTAGAATTCTGTCGCAATTATAATGCATCCGCATATAAGCATCCTAATACTATATTGATTATAAATCATCTTGTGGATAACTTGGTGTGTGTCATTACAACTAACCCTACGCTCAGTAGAGACTTTACCCACTTATTTCTTAAGCTACGGTTAACTTATGCTAGGTGGTAGCTCCACAATCCTAATACTATACCAATGATTAGAATGTTTTTGTTTTGTACTCTAAGCCACCTCTCGTAGACAACTGGATACAACCAGTTCAATCAGCATGCGGAGTTATTAGTTTTTCCTATCTGTTCCACAATTAATTAGCACATTACTATATGGAGAAGCTATCCCAGGAATCTTAGCCTATGCCCAAACAACCACCTTGATGGTGCAACGCATTGAATATGTAGGACTAGCACAGTGGAATGATAGAGCTCGCATACGACTTAAGATCTTTAAATACAATGTATCATGTGTTAAAAATTAATTAATTAATCTATCGAATAAATATGAAATCGAAGTTAAACAAAAAACCCTCAACATTTTAGATCTTAATAAACAATGGCTAATTAACCAGAGGTTTTAGCATTCAATACGTCAATACTTATTTAATAAGTGTTTATTAGTCCTTTTAGCCATGGATTAAATAAACAATGCAACGTTATCGTATAGTTACAACTATAAAAACTCAATCGGATTACAAGGTGTATCAAGGAAATTTTACACGCTTGTCCAATATGGATAAAAGTAATCGCGTTTTGAATTGAACTCTTTTGAGCTTTTTTGCTACATCTCTGTCAAATAAGTCGCATTTATGGTTTGGTAGCGTGTATTTGTTAGTCTGACATCTGATTTCTTTGTGTTTGTAGATTTTCTATTTATAGTAAGGTGTGTCTGCACGGTGTCACGATTACTTGGAGGATCAATTGTGTTGGATTAGGAGTTATTAAGGGGGGTGATCTCATCGCTAGGAGGGGTCCTTGGGGCTTGAGTAATTTAGTATGGGTTGTAGATGATGCAAATGACATTTGGTCCCATAATTCAGCTTGAATTACACGCATATTGGGTCACTCAGGGTCATAAGGGATTCATTAGTCCGCTCTTTCCCCGTCGTGTACGTCTGTTGGTGTGTGCAGGCACATATTCGTCGATCTTCTTGATGGAACTATGGCCGTATTGGTTCAGTCTGAAAACATTTAATACTCCAATTCTTACCATCCAAAGACTGTTATTTCCATTTTAAGCCTAAAAGAAATACGTGCCTTTCTAGTTCATCATTTCATAACAAATACTCAAGATTAATGCACTTTCTCTAAATAAGCGAATCACATTACGTTATCAATTCTTTGCAATAATTATACAAATGGTGTTATCATTACCCATGGGATAATTGATGCTATAAAAATAGACGTTATTTGATGTACCACCAAATATCCCCCCAACTTGGGCTATCCTACCTTGTCCTCAAGTTGCCCTTTAGAAGTTTATAAAAATGTATCCTATAAGGATTTTTTCGTTTTTAAGCATTTATTTGATCTATTACAGCTACACAAACCAACACCTAACAAAATAGGACGATGAACACACTCAAAAATCACTTTAATCTATGTGGTAAACATGTAACTAAATCGCTTAATTGCTTCGGCCGGATGAGATATTCTATCATAGACGCTTATGGAGCAAGGATAACTACATATCCACCACTAATGATAAAGGCAGAAAGAAGTTTAAATATAGGTAAAATAGGTATTTTTGTAACTTAAGGCTTAGGGTTGATTATTCTAACTAATCTTTATTGATACCAATATTCCAGAGCAGGGCGACAAAAACTACACATACACACCCGTTATAGTGACGGGATAGAAACATGTGACTGCTCACTCCACATGTCGAAAAGCTAATAGAGTAGGTCTTAGTAGAGTAATACTAGGGTATGAGAACTCTTCTAACTTTAATCCAATAGTAAATAAACCAACAGGGAACTGGACATGCTACATGGCCTACTATAAGCGAAATAGGACATTGCTCGCGTGTTACAACATCCTCTTTGCGTAAATTCCCATGGGTAATGATTTGGAAAGGCAATTATATTGCTTGTTAAACTAAAAAATTACGACAACAATAGTCTAGGGTCCTAGATATATAGTTGCTAGATCCACTATATTTACCAGACGTTTCCATGTTTGAAGAACCACATATATTTGTTCAAAATACCAAACCCCGTCTTGATCAATTGTTTTTTAATTAAACCAACAATCCACATTAAGTTGGCATTCCAGTAACGGTCAAATTCTCACCTATCATCTATATTCCTTACTAAACATCTTTTACATGTTATGTGTACGATTCATCTATCACACATTATACAATACTCTTACATCGTCTGTACTTTGAAGACGTATCTAAACCAAATAATCGCAATTCCATCATTTTAATATCAATTTGGTCTAAGCTCTTGCGTTTATCTCTCATAAGTTTTACTTTCTTCTTCTTTCTTAATGTTTGTATGATTTTTCTTATTGTTTCATTCTTTTTTGACATAACAACTTAATACGTAAATATCGATGTAAGTCCTAAACATATTATCGATCATTATTTTTATACTGTGATTTTACCTCCGAGGCATTTTATTAGTTATGAAGATCTTTTTAACAATTGGTTTGGAAGTTGGTGGGTAGGAATTTACTTCTTTGTTTGGAATTACTTATTTTATTTCCCATTTGCAATGTGCATAATTTTTTCACTACCGTTACAAAAATGATAGTTATTTGTATCAAGATCACTGCGGAGACCGTATAACAAGTCTTTTCACTTTAAGCAATTAAAACAATATATTAAAATAGAACATAGATACAAACAGGGTTCGGATAATAGGTGTCTAAGGTGTTACGTATTATTAATATGTTGGTGTATATTCTATAAAGGTCCATTGGCTACTACGGGTTGTTCTAGAAAGTATCTTTACTTCTTTATATGAAGTGTAAACAAAGGGTTTTTTACGAGGTGTTTGATAACCAGTGTAGGTTAGCTTAATAAACATACATGTTAATGATTTTTGGGTGTAAGTCTAAAAAATTACCAATCTTTATATGCAATGTACTTAAGCCTTTACTAACCTATCAATTGTTACTCATTATTAGTAGGTAATCACAAATATGATATACTCAAAGCAAAGTTATAATACGTCTACAACCATCACCGACCACATCATTTTTTTGTAGAATTAGGTAAGAAATTTAGAAATGGATCATGGTTAAATCCTATTCAAATATTTCTATTAAGGAACAATCACAAAAAAATGGTTATTGTAGTGCAGGTTATGTATCATGTAATTTTCTCATAAAAGTATGTTGATTTTTTTCTTAAATTTGAGATATTTAATACATTTTAGTGTGTTTTAATGTGTTAACAATATAGTCAAAAGTATTCATTACTAATTCCCATCACATCACTTGAATTTGACATACGTCCTCATTGCATTGTATATTAAAACATATAAAATACAGTAATTTAAAAGAATTTGAATGAGAAACTCCCTTGAAATTTTGCTTGGTAGATTCTCACTATTTAAGTTTATGTCCAAGGATGTGTGCACCTGCTTTCGAAAAAGCCGTCTTAAAGTTTACAAGGACTCCAACACTTATACTTTTTCCTAGAGATCAGTAAATCCTCCACTAATCTATTGTCCAGATTTCTTTATTTCAGCGATGTTTTGTCCAAAATATGTAGGAAAAAAATACATGCAAAACTTCCACTAATATCGGGTATCTTTGTTATATCTATTTAATAAGAGCTTTAATAAATCTTGTTTATGGAGTGTAGAAACGATCGCGGGTATTCAATAAACTGAATACGTTCCATATTAGTGAAACGCTAGTACATAGTATACTAACGATACGGGACTAGTCTTAATTGTAAATACGCCGTATGTTGTGACATGAATCCGCCGTATTGACTTAACTACAATAAGTTTTATAAAAGTCGAATAAAAGTAAAGACTGATAGCGTCCAGATAATCAATACGTCGTTATAGTATAGAGCGGATTCGATGTATTGATGTCAGGAAGTAAACAGACTCGTATAAGTATAATTAACAATCCAGGTTGTCTTCCGGGAAGCACTTTTTTTTACAGTTAAAGTCTTTAGTTATACTTTTTCTTCCTCTCTTTCACTCGTTTTGTTTTCGTTCCATTACTTCGTCCATCATGTGAATGATTTATTGGTTGCATCCGCATGCTTTCTTTGCCTTAAGTTCGTCAAATCATCGTATTCGTCTTCTTTACAGAACTTACTCATTTGTCATCTTTCCACGAATTTACGGATTTACTTGCATCATTCCTCGAATTTCTTATAATGCCTAAAACCCCGACAGTAACCTATGTTAATCATTTACTAAATCATTAACATCTAGTCACCCTATCTACAGTAGAATATTCTTCAATATTCACTTTCTTTCTTGATCTTGTAGGCAATTCTAAATTGCAATACCCTTTATTCATACTCAACACTCATTAGTTACTTTGATTCCATCATCTTTATCGGATTAATTCCTTCCATGTATAGCTTATTTCTTAAAGCTTCATCTTTCAGCTCGCTATCCTTTAAAGCATCGTACCATTCTAAATCTTGGTAATGGAGTGTGTTTCCTACAATGTAAGCTCCTGGTAAGTTTCCTCCATTACAAATAGTCTTCTTTATAGATTCAGGTAGGCCAACTCTGTTTATCCCTTTTGAAATTAAATTGTTTTCAATAATGATCATCTGGTGACTGGTTTCTGTCCATTCTCCTGTGTCAGTCCTTGATAGTTTCTGGTACCCTTTGGTTCTCTTCTATTTACAATTCGTGTATGTTTTACTTGCAGAATCGAGAATTATTTACGTTTCGTATGTCTTTATTCCATATAATTTAGATTTTTGTTTGACCGGAGGATGTGGTAATCTTTCTTGTGGTGGTATTTGTTTCTCTTGGTATTTTGCGATATCCATGGTGGAGGCAGTTTGAATTCTAGGGGATGTGTCATTCCTATTAGTTACACTGCGGACTTCTTGTTTTGCATCATGAGTTTCATAGAATCGGAAGTTTCTTATTTTTATCTGGCTTCAATTTCGTTTACCTACCCTACTGTCCAGAAAATAATTATGAATGTCCTCATAATCTCCTTTAGTGAGTATATCTTTAGTTTTGTTGTGTTACAAACTTTGGGTTCCAACCCCAGTTTTGATTATTGGCGGTGTTAACTTACTCTCACTGTGGCTCGAGAAAGCTAAGGGTACTTTATTTTCTAATAATAAAATTAGCAGTCCAAAATCGAGACCCAACTAGTATAATTGATTCCTTTAATTCCATCAAAACCCATCTCCTTGAATCTCCAGCACCCATATTGAGATTGGTAAAAAAACAAACAAACTCCGAGTTTATCCTTGATTTACATTAGGTAAATCGTTTGGGTTCGCTTAACAATTTTAAGGAAAATATTTAATAGGTTCAGACCGCGTCTTAACCATGATGAGTTTCCATTACAAAAAGCATTCTTGTGCAGATAATCAAGGAAGTTTCCTTTTTGTTCATAAGCATTTTTTTCCATTCTCCATTTTGCTTGTTATTCATGATATATCTATATCTGCGGGAGTCTTTAAGGCTGTGAATTCTATATTAGTTGGTTTTTTTCTGTGTCCTTGTATGAAATCTATCTTACTTATATACACTAGCATGTTGATATAGTTGTTATGCATTCAATCAGGTTAATATTTATGATGGTGTTGATCGGGGGTGTTTGTTTGTCTTTTTTTGTTGAAACGTTTTGGTATTTTGGTTTGAGTGAGGATGCGGATGTGGTGACAGTGTAGAGGGTGGTTGCGTTTGGTTGTAGACGGTGGTATGATTTGTTAGGAGTGGGGTGTGATGATGGGTGAAGATGGGGTGGTTTAAAGGGGGGGTGGGGGGTGGGAACTATGATTGGGGGTAGGTTGGGTGGTTGTGGGTATGTTTGAGGATGGAGGTTTTTGGCTGAGTAGTTACTTTGGTGTTTGTTGTTTTGCAATAAAGGACGCATCTTGTGGAATTATTTAAAAGGAGTCATGAACGGTCTACTGATCTGGACAGCAAATACGCCGTTTTTTTCTAGACCCTATACAGTATTAAGACTTTGTCGAATCAAAAAGGGACCATTGCCTGAATTTTGAAGGAATACGTCGTATCCACATCAATGATACGCCCTATACATTACTTTAGTTCAACAAAGTAAGAACAAGCTGGGATTGACCTAGATTACGCCGTATCCATTAAGAAGATAGATACTGGCGTATATTGTGTCCTTACACTTCAATTGAACCACGAAGACATATAAGACGCAATACGATCGAGTTATCCAGGAAACCTCTATACGCTATTTTAATATTGTAAATTAAAACATTCTGTAAGTTATTCAATCGAGGTACTTTCTCTAAGAATCCTAATACGCCGTATCCCACATGGTTGGTTACGGCGTAAACCTCCGACTAACAGAAACAATATATGACGACTCTATAGCTCAGTTTAGTTGATGGGAAGTGAATCCCTAAACCACCAAGTTAACAAGAGGTACGATCAGAAGTGCCTAGAAGTGTTAGTATAAAGAGCCTCATAGATCATAGAAATTTCTTGTTATCTGCGCACAAACCGTATTCGTTTTCGATCGAGGTTTCTTTACTTTTTAAGCGTTTGGTGCTTTATATCTTACCGTGTGTATTTTTTGATATTTGGGGTGGGTGGTGGGGGGTTGCGTGTGCTTGCAGGAATGGAGGGTTTGGGTGGGGGTGGGGTGGGTTTAGGTGGAGGGTGGATTGGGGTATTATTAGTAGTTTTTTCGGGCCCTTACCTTCCTCCCTTCTAAGTATCGGGCGAAAAACCCTATCATTTCATCCTGGGTTCTTACGGTGGTCTACATATTTTTATTATTTAATGCGCTGCAACTTGGGTGTGGTTTGGGCATTTTTGCAAAGAGTCCGGGTATTGCTCTCATCATAATTGTTTTTGAATTTTTTATTATTTGCTTTTATTTGTTTTTTATTTACGATCACTTTATTATACGATTGAATTTCATAGGGACTCAATCATAAATTCTTTGACCGATCTTTGCATCTTAGAGTTAGTGAGCTTTGTTGAGCAATTGCGTTGTTACCTTGGTACATCCGTTCGTGTAAACATGTACTTATCATCCATTTTTACTACCTCCTCCGTTTGTTAGTGGTGGTGTTGTGAGTGTGCTGTTGGTTGGGTAGAGTCAGACTGTTTGTTTCTAATTTTGGGATAAGGTGGGAGTTAACAAATGACGATTAGTTGAGATAGCTTGAGTTTGGATGTAGTGTGGGCGGATTGTTTGGCGGGAACAGTGGGTGGAGTGTTGCTTGCGGTGGTGATTTATGTTCTTGTATGTAATAGGTATTCTCTTTATGGTGTCACCCTTTCTAGGCTTATTAATGTTGTAAGGACTTTGAGTAGAGAGCTAGAGTGTGGAGTTAGTGGTGTTTTCTTGTGTAGGTTGCGTTGTGCGTGAATCGATTGGTAGAGTGCTATTCGTTTGGGATTTGTGAGGGTTGCAAAGGGTTAAAGGTGTCCTGCGGAGGGGGAGTAGTTATATCGAATGAGGGGATAGAAATTTATTCTCACTTTAACGTTAGATCAAAATTTATTCTCAGTTGGGGGTCTGAGGATTGGTGGGGGGGTTATTGGGGGGGGGTTGTGAGTGTGGGGTGAGGGTGTTTAGTTTGCTTTTCTTTAGGGTATGGTTGTGTGGGGTTGGGAGGTGGGGTAGATTAGTTGCTTTTATATTGGATGTGGGGGTGTTGGGTGTGGAGGGGGAGTTGAGAAGAGGGAGAAATTAGTGATTTATTGAAATTATTTGGGGGTAAGGCTCGAAGAGGGGGGGTGGCGGTTGGGATAAATGTGGAGGTATTTTGGGGGGAGGGAGGGGTGTCGGATGGGCTGTTATGTGCTGATGGGGGGTAGAGGTTGAATAAGGGGTTTTGAGATGGGTAGGAAATCAGGTTGGGGGGTGTAGGTGTGGTTTTGTTTATGGGTTTAAGTAGTATTTATGATTTAGTTTTTGGAACCTATGTGTGGGGGTGTTTGGCCTTGGGGGTTGAATAATTTAGGGAGAAGGTGTTGGTTTGGCTTTGTTTTATGTTATTGTTTTGTTTATTTTCTTGTGGTAGTTTTTTGATGTTGTGTGTGTTGTTGTTTTTTGGGGTTGTTTTTTATTTTTGTTGGTGTTGTTGTTTTTTATGTGTGTTTTGTGTTTTTTTCGTGTAATTGGGGCCTATTATTTGTGGTGTGTGGGTTGTTTGTGGTATGGGTGGTTGATGACTTGGTGTGTGGGGGGGGGGGGGGCTTGAGTTAGGATTGGGTGTTGTGTTTGGGGTTTGGGGAGGGTTAGGGGGGGTGGGGTGAAGTTTTTGTGGTGGGTGGTGGATTAGGTGTGGGTGGGGGTTTTTTTTGTTCTTGGTGTTTGTTTTGCTTTTGGTTATTTTACTTTGGATTTTTTGTGAGTGTTTGGTGTGGTTCTTTGTGGTTGTTTTTTTTTTTGTTTTGGTTGTTTTTGGGGTATGGGTGCTTTTATTTTTGTCGTGTGTTTTTATTTTTATTGATTGATTGGGGTTGGTTGGTGTGTGTATGTTGTGGTATTATTTCGTTGTTTTATTTAAAATTTAATGCGTGAGGAGAGTCAGGAAAGGTGGGGGGTTTTGTGGGGGGGGGTTTTTTTTTTTGCTTGTATTAATAAACGGGGGGGGAAGGGGGGTGGGGGTTGTGTTGTTTGATTTTGTGGTTTAGAATTCTTTGTGTTATGGTGTAATAAGTAGTGGTTTTGGGGTTGTTTGTTGGTGTTGGAAGTTGTTTTGATGGTTTTGGGTAATTTTGTTAGTGTGTTGGGTTAGTTGTGTGGGGGGGTGGTGGTGTGTGGGGGGGTTATGTGGTTGGGGGGGGGGGGTGGGGTTTGGGTTGTTTTTGCGTGTGTTTGGTTTTGGGTTTGCGTTTGGTTGTTGTTGTTTGGGTTGGTTTACCGCGTCGCGTTGGGGTGGGGGGTAGGTGGACGTGGGCGGTTTTTTTCGCTTTTGTGATTTGGCTCTTTCTTTGTATGTGTACTTTTTTCATGCGCATTTTTGTTTTATATTTTTTTTACAGTGCGGGGCCGGTGGATGGGTTGGGGTGGTATTTGATTGTTGGTATAGGGGGTGGTAGATATTGAGTGGGGGGGGTGGGCAAGTGGAGGCTTGTGGAGGGGGGGAGTTTTTTTTCCCACTTCTAGGCTCTTCGTCGGATACCGTCTCTTGGTTTTTGTAATTGGGGGTGGGTGGTTTGTGTGGGGATTTTCTCTGACCCTTTTTACTTAATCTGAGCTTTTTGGTTCGTCATATTGTTTTTTTTTCTATTATTGGCGTTATCTGTCTGTGGATTTTATGTGTAGTTTATCCAATTTAGTTACTATTAAATTTTGTTTTTCTATCGTTAAGTTTCTGTGTGGGTTCTTGATTACGACTTATTCCATCCTTGTGGGGGGGATACAGGAGTAAATGGGGGTGGGGTGTTTGATGGCTCATTGTTCATAATCGTGATGTTAAGTGTTAAGCCATAGGTGGATAGCTCTTACTGATTGTTTTGTTTTACGTTAATTGTAATTCGGGAGTTATTGGAGGTTGAGGGCGTTTGTTTGTGGGTGGTGAGTATGGTGATGTTCCACTTATTCACCCTGGATTTGGGGGATTGGATTACGTCTGGGTGTGATTGGGTCCCTTTATGTCCTTCGTGCCGTTTCTTGTGGGAGTTACTTCTGTTATTTTTTTTTGTCGTGTAGAGCCAATGATTACCGCCGTATCTTCTTAATGGGGATTAAGGGATTGGTTTTTGTGGGTTTAAATCCAGGGTCTTGTTCGCTTCTTTCTGTTGCTAAAGTATTGTATAGGGCGTATCGTTGATGTTGATACGACGTATTCTTCAAATTCAGGCAATGGTCTTTTGATTCGTCAAAGTCTTGGATACGTCGTATAGGTCTAGAATAATACGGCGTATTTACTGTCAGATCAGTAGACTTTCTTGAACTCTTCGTTTATGCTCCAAAATGCGTGCCTTTTAGCTAATATTCACCAAGTACTCCATAATTACTGCAATTCTCAAATATAAACGATTAAGTAACAATTCTTTGCAATAATCATACAAAATGGGTAATATACATGGGATAAATGATGCTATAAAATAGACGTTATTTTGTGTCATCAACGGCGTATTCATTTCCATTGAATATGGCGTATCGATCATCTGAAGCAGAATATGAGATTTCATATTTGATTTTTATGCTTAATTTTTCTATCTTTCTTTAGAACAAATCGTGCTGATATTTTTACCTTGGTGACAGGTCATACATATCAGAGCTAGTTGATTGAAGAAGAGATGGCAGGCAAAGAAGCAAAATCAACAACGAAAAAGATCATGACTAATGACCAAGCAGATTACTATTCAAGGATTACAAGTATTACGGTTAATGGAAAGAACGCTTATGAGCTGAAAGGAAAATTCCTTGATGATTTGCACAAGAATGCTTTTAGTGGAACTCATGGGGAAGACGCGGTCGAGCATATCGAATACTTCCTTGAAATTGTTGACCCAATCGATTTACCTAATGTTAATCAAGATATACTCAGAGTTGTTGTTTTTCCAATCTCACTGGCTGGAAATGCGTGGAGATGGTTTGATGGAATTAAAGGATCAATTACTAGTTGGGTCAATTTACCTACCAAATTTTGTGGAAAATATTACCCGCCTTCTTGAACTGGAAAAGTTAACACCCCAATAATTAAGTGGGACTCTACTAATCCCAAGTTCAAAAACTAGTTGGCTTCAAAGTTTGTATACTACAAAACTATGGATATATTCACTAAAGGAGCTTTGTGGGACTACTGGAAGTTGGGGAGTGACAAAACTGAGCCAACAAGTGAAGAAACTTCTGATTTTGAGGAAACTAATCACGATGATGAACAAGAAATCGATGAAATTTTTAGGATTAAAATAAACTTGTTTGATTATGAAATACCGATGTGCGAAAATTTCAAAGAGTTTAATTACCTACTCAAGATAGATCATGATCTCCTTACTAAAGACATTGAGGGATTCAATACTTATGACGAATACAAGGATGATTGGATTTATGAATGGAACGAGAACGTGCCATGGGTACACGAAAAACCATGGACTAACACTGGAGTATGGACTGAACCTGCTCCAGTTGTGCATTATTGTAAACCATTTAATTATAAAAGTGGGTATTCGGAGTGGCCTACCTGTAGCTAGAAAAAAGATGGATATTGTAATGGAGGAAACTTACCAGGAGCTTACATTGTAGGGAACACACTCCGTTACCAAGATTTAGAATGGTACGATGCTTTGAAGGATAGCGAGCTGAAAGATGAAGCTTTAAGAAATAAGGCTATCATAGAAGGATTAATCGATGAAGATGATGAATCAAGTATTAATGGTTGGAGAAGATGGGATAGCTATGAGATCGCCGACCATGATCAAGAAGAAAGAGAATATGAAAATAGATGTTGATCCTACTTGAATAGATCTTGAATTCCTTAGCTTGTGTAAGGTTTAGTTATGCAAGATAAATCCTACACAACTATAATAGAAACTTTATAAAATATATCAAAGATTATGCGGAATCTAATCTTTGATCAATAAGAAGAATATGCAATAGAATAGTAATTCTAATGAACACACGAATTAACAAACAAAGCTTCAATATATTAATACGAATACTCTAACTAGTATTAGGGTTACAAAACCTTGAAGCTATATCGATATCAAAACAAAATATTTCTAGATATCAAACTCTATGCCCTAGGACCTCCTTTTATACACCAAGGAGTCCCAGTCGATTTACAATATATTCCTAAAACTTAGAATATTATCTATGATCTATTCTATAAATAACTAATACTTATCACGTAAGCAATCTTGATCTCCAATTAGCCTTTATCTTTTCTCCTGTCTTTATCCATTCTCTGATAGTAGAAACTCTTTCAGCAGTTGTAACTTTGAACACCAATAGTAGTAACTTATACACCAGCAGCACTATTTGTGTACAAGCAGTATTAACTACTTAGAATATTTTCTTCAATCTTCACCAGCGGTACTAACTTTATTCTAGCAGTACTAAGTTACACTAACAATAGTAACTAAGTTACACTAGCAGTACTAACTACTTAGCATATTTTCATTGAAGTTAATGAACAACACTAACTTTAGCTTGGCAGCAGTAACACAAACAGTAGTAACTCCAAGATCATCAAGAAGTCTTTTAATCCCAACAATCCTCACCTAAACATGATATTCTTCTTCAAATCTTAAGTTTCTTCATTAAAAGATTCATAATCACCAGGAGGATGCTTAAAAACACTTCATTGATTCTTGAGTTGTTTTGTGATGAGCTTAAGAAGCTGATAACACATTTCATTCCAATTATCAGGTTGCAGCTTCCTATTTAGCATATATGTGATTATAGGTACTGTAAGAGGATATCTCTTTTCTACCAACATATGAATGTGCACATTTTGTGTCCTCAATGAATGTACTCCACATGACTCATATAGCTTCCAATCCAATACTCTGTAGTCTGATTGATTTTTCCATACATTATCCTCTACATATGGTTCAAACATTGTCTTTAAATCTCCATATAAAACTAAATCCAAGTCCTCCACTGGTCTTGTTGATCCATACTTAGCTTTTACCAACTTGTACAAAGTTTCTAAGTCTTCTCTGTCAAAACTTTTAAGCATATGACTGAACACTAAGTACATCTTTGAACTTCCATCAGCCCTGATTATCTGGTAATAGCTTTTCCTCCTTCTTTATGAATCTTCCAATCAACAATTCTTGCAGGCTTGGTAGCTAGAGGTATAGCATCAATTGCAACTTCTTCTTCTTCTGGAATGACCTTTATTAGACTTTGAAGTTCAGCTGTTTCTCTATCCTCATCCACCTTCTGCTTCTTGGTAGACTCTTGTTGAAGATCTTCTCCTGCTCTCTTAGAACTTCATTCTTCTCTTGTCTCACTGCCTTCTGCTCTTACTTCACTACCTTCTACCAATTCTGTAACCATACCTACAAATGTGTTGACCCTCTTCATAGCTTTGTCAAATAACTTCTGAATATCATCAAGGCTTTTGTTCTTTAATTAGTTGTGCTTGTATCCAGCCATGTTTTATAGATAAGTAGACATTGTTTTTCTCTTTTGAGCTTTAGTTGGTGGTTTGTTCTTCTTTTCTTGAGCTCTCATTGCTGCAAAGTGTTTCTTTCTTGCTTCTAAGAATTGTACAAACAACTTGGACTTTTCTTCAATACTCAACTTTTCTTGTTCTTCTGCTTGCATTTATTGAGCCATTTGATAAACAACATCTATCATTACTTACACATTATCCCATAAAACAATGTTAGCTTCTTCTTCTCTTTGTCTTACAAGCCTATCTTCTTCCTCTAATTTAGCTTGCAATTGAGCTTGAAGTCTTTGAGCAACCTCCTCATCATGCCTAATTTGATCTTTTCTCTTTGTTGGTTTCTCAAGCTCTTCCAAGATAGCTTTACCTTTATCTTTTGATGGTAGTTGTTGAGGTCTTATTCTTGTTATAGATTCACTCCGCTCTCCTATCATAACCCCTTTGACTTTAGGTTTTGCACTTCTGATCTCTATTAAAGTCTGAGCAAGAGTCAAATCATTAGTAATTGTAGTTTTAGTTGGCTTGGCAGTACTAATCTCAACACTGGCAGTAGTAACTACTTCACTAGCAGTAGTAACTGGATCAGCAGTACTAACTCCCTTTTTAGCCACATTGACCACTTTTTCAGCCATATCCTGTCTTATAAACACTTTTTCATCATCAAGAACGGCTGTATCAAACAATAGATCATCAACATACCTCCCATGAGTTTCATCAACCAATGTAATCTCTGCATCTTTATCAATGTCATCAATTTTCCTCCCCTGCTTGGATGTATCCTCTTGATCACCTTAAAAAGTTTAACAGGGACAAGCAAGTTTAAGTTTTAAGGGGATAAAAAAAAGTCTCTGTTGTAGTAGTTTTATAGGAAAAAATTGAGAAATAGTTAGTTAAGGAAGAATAAGTATGAAAAATATAAAGAAAAGAGTTTGTAGTAGAGAGAAGGAAAAAGAAGTAAGAGAAAGAATAAGAAGTTAAGAAAGTTAAGGGAGGGAAAAGAAAAAAGGGGGGGAGGGGAGGAAAAATTAGTCTTAGAGGAATGTTATGGGAAAAAGTCTATAAAACTTTCTCTTTACAGACTTTCGCTAATAATTATAAAACAACAAAAGTGCTTCGATGAGAGGGAGAGGAGGAGAGGAGAGTAGAGGGAGAAGAGAGGGAGAGAGAGGACTGAGATGAGACAAGAGAAGGAGAAGAGAGAATAGATGAAGAAGAAGAGACAAAGACGGAGAGGAAGAAAAGAGTGAGAGTAGAAGATAGAGAGAAGATGAAGTGCTGATGAGAGAGAGGAGAGAGTTGGGAAGAGAAAGACGGAGACTAAACCCGGAGATTTGGGGATTGATGTTATTTATTTTTATCTAGTTGTGTTTACAACTTCCCAGAATAAATACGGCGTATCAGCTTCCCGCTGCTGACATAGGGTGATTATTATAGTTGTTGACTGTATTTGTGATCGTACGTTTCCGTTTATAAATTGAATTTATTTCTTTATTGAATGTGTACCCGATGTTGTTTCCCCCTCTCGTGGACTATTAATCAGATTAGGATCCCTGTATTTTTAATGTCACGTTAATAAAAACATTAATTGCAAGTTCACACGATTGTTCTATCAGTTCATTCAACATACGGCGTTATTCCTCGTTATTATTGTATATATATTTGGTACGCGTAACAGTATTTTACATTCATGCACATGGACTACAACGTATTAACAAGACTGACTCATCCCAAATTTAGATGTTTTTAGTTTTAGTTTAATAATAGACCGTAGGTACTAAGATAGGGAATGCATGTTTTCCTTATAATTTGCACAGGACCTCATCAAAATCCAACATGTTAGTGGAGAATCTACGATCTGGAAATCTGGAAGTGTTGGAGTCTTGAAACTTTAAAGACGGCTGTTCAACACCTTTCTTGCTTCATAAACTCAACATGAGATCTACAAGCATATTATCAGGGGAGTTTCTCATTCTAATTCTTTTTAATTCCCGTATTTAATGTTTTATCTATACAATGAGGACGTTGTATAATTCAAGTGGGGGGTGGGAATTAGAATGATACTTGTCCTATTTTTCACACTACAATGCTTAAATTTAAAAAATTTCAAGCATACTTTTGTGAAATTACTTGATATAACACTTACTCACAATAAACCATTGTTTGATTAACTGTGAGATTTTTCAACCTTATCAATTTCAATGTTTACCACAAATTTACAAAAAAATATGAGTGTGTCGTGATGTTGTAGACTTTAGAACTTGGCTTGGTATATCTATTAGAGACCACAATAATGAGTACTATAGATTTAGATGGAGTAACTTGTTTATATTGGTACATTTTTAAGATTACACCCAAAAAGCCTTTACATGTTGTTTTATTAACTAACTACACTGGTTAGTTAACCCTGTATAAAATCCTTTTGTTTACTCTTAACTTGAGAGTAAGATACCCCTAAGATATAACCTGTAGTGCCAAATCCTTTGGAAATTACACCAACTATCTATTTCGTTACACCTTTACACCTTAGCATACCCTTTTTAAATTATGTCCATTTATTAGTTTGCTAGTGCTTCTTAAAAGGGTAAAGTATGTATTTCATGAGTCTTGTGTTAATTTTCTATCTAGGGTGTGTGTGAAGAATTTGACATTGCAATTATGGGAATGTATAAAGTTCAAAATTTCATGTATTTTTACTACCAAAGCATTCTTGGGTACATCCGTAAGAACGAAGTATTACCAAGGAATTATCGGAGATATTATGATGTAAAGATAGTGACAATATTACACCGAGTTTCGTAGTATAGTGTTAGTTTAAAAAAAATCGAAAAAATGAGAAAATTCGCAAAAAAAAAGAGAAGGAAAGTTTGGAGATAATCGCAAGAGCTTGACCGAAGGAATTATATGAAGGATTGATTATTCGTTGATACGTCTTAAAAAATCAACGATGTAGAGTATTGTATAAAGTAGAAGATATCGCCACTTGTCTTGTAAAAGTTTGTATAAGTTATGGGTATGATTGGGAAGTTGACGAGTACGGGAACACAAATTAGGTTGCTGGTTTTTATCAATGATCAAGGCGTTTGTAAATAGTTGTCTTTACCATGGTAACGGTCGGGAAAAAAGTGTCTAGCAACTTATATCTTAGACCTAGTCTATTTGTTTCGTAATTTTTGTTTAACAACAATTTAATTCCCTTTTCTAATCATTAACCATGGGTTTTACGTGAATGAGGATGTGTATGAGCATGCATGTCTATTCTGTCGTTACGGCCATGTATGCATGTCTCAGCTGCCTTGTTGGTTTATTACTATTGGTGAAAGTTAGAAGATCCCTACCCTATATCATTCTTCATCCTAACCCTTGGTTAAAGTCGAATGAGGATGTGATCGAACACACATGTCTATTCTGTCGTTACGGCCATGTATGCATGCTTCAGCTGCCTTGTTGGTGTGGTACTTTTGGTAAAAGATTGTGGAATGATCAACTCTAAGCCTTATAACAAAAAAAATCCATTTTACCTCTATAAGCTTGTTACTCCTTAGCTCTAGTGGTGGAGATGTGTATCCTTGCCAAGCCTATGATAGAATACTCGTCACGACCGAGCAATTGAGCGAATTAGTTACATGTTACCACATAGATTAGTTGAATGATTTGAGTGTTTTCATCTTCTTATTTTGTGAGGTGTTTGGTTGTGTACTTGTAATAGATCAAATAAATGCATAAACAGAAAAATCCTTAGGGATACATTTTCATAAACTTCTAAAGGCTACTTGAGGACAAGTAGGATTCAAGTGGGGGGATATTTGATGACATCAAATAACGTCTATTTTATAGCATCATTTATCCCATGTAATTAACCCATTTTGTATAATTGTTGCAAAGAATTGTTACTTAATCGCGCATATTTGAGAATTGCAGTAATTATGGAGTACTTGGTGAAAGTTGACTAAAAGGAATGCATTCTGGAGCTTAAACAAAGATATTTTGAAGATTAGTGTTCCGAAGACCAATACGCTGTATCCATCAAGGAAGATACAACATATCTGTGCCTGCATTCACCAAAGACCACGAAGGAAACAAGATCCAATACGCCGTATCCAAGAAAGGCAATATGCCGTATTCAAGTTATACGGGAATAAAATATTCTAGAATATATCAAACGTGGTCCTTACTCCAAGAAACCCCCAATACGCCGTATCCAAGATATTGGATACGCCGTATCGAAACCGATCCAGACCCTATAAATAGAAAACTCAAAAACGAGTTTTAGGTGTGCTAAATCATATTCTCGATACCTAAACCATAAAAGTCAATTTTCAGAGGAGAAAAAGAGCAGAAGAGGTCTTGCAACGCATTCCAATCTATAGGAGACAACGTGTAATTTCTTATACTTTTGTAATCGTTCAGTTTTTGGTATCATTCGTTAACTCGGTTAGTTTACCTTGGCTAAACAATTACTCTTGTATTAATTATGATGTTTGAACGCTAATACCTTCGGGTATTAGCCATTATTATGAAGATCTGAATGTTTGGTTTTGTTTATATCTCAATTTCTTAATTTATCGTTGATTTATTAATTAGGTTTATCACATGATACTTGTTTACGTGCTTAAGTATGCGACCTATCATTCCAATGGGTCTAGTCCTACATATTTAAAGCGCTACAACTTTGGTGTTGTTTGGGCGTAGGCTAAGAGTCCAGGATAGCTCTCCATATAGTAACGGGTATAGGTGGAACAAATAGGATCACTAATAACGTCCTGCTTGCCTAATTGAACTGGTTGTACCGTAGAAGGTAGTGGCTTAGTACTAACTAATAAGTTCTGATCATTGGTATAGTTTGGATTGTGGACTACCACCTAACACAAGTTACCGTTAAGCAGTAAGTGGGTAAAGTCTTAATGAGATAGGGTTCGTACGACATACACGGTGTCGTCCTCTAGATGAATTATAATCAATATATAAGGATTCTTTATGCAGATGCTTTAATTGTGACAGAATTAATGTGTCTAGGTCTTAGGATGAAGTCCCGCCTAAGTCAACGAATGATATGCCTCTTCAAGATAAGTAATCATTGCACTGAATAAACAGACCAACTTCTAATTGGATTAATAATGGCTAATACAGTTTTCTATCATAAGGCTCAACTGCTCTTTTATCTTCTGTTAATTTGCTTGCGTGGGTTAAAGTGTCTTGAATTGATTGTAGTCACCAACCAAACCCGTGCCAGTCTCTCAGGCTGAAACCCCCTTTTACCTGTTAGAATTAGGATTAGAACTAACATAGGATTAGCATAGGTTTGACTTAGATTAGAATTAACTTAGATTAGATAACCAAAATATTAATAAATTAAGAGATTTAACCTCGCTTCAAGTGTTCGACACCCTACTTACCACGAATCTACCACCGACCGGGTACACTGCCCGTTAAAGTGTTGTTTTTGGTTAAGTCAGCAAAATATAAATTTAAAACTTGAATCATAAAAATATACACCACACAACGACATATCAAGTTTTTGGCGCCGTTGCCAGGGATTGAAATTTAATCTTGATTTTTATTTTTTATTTTGGTTTTTAACATTAGATCTAACCCTTAGGAGTAGTGTAAATTAGATTAGTGTAATTTAGAGTAGTTTATATTCCTGCTTGTTTGCTTTCTTTGTTTGTGTAATACGGCGTATGCAGTTCACTGAATACGACGTATTGATTAATTAATAGTTTTTCTAGTAAGATTGTTACAGGATGGATGATCCAAATATTACTACGGAAGAATACATCAGGCTTGAGGAAGAAAAAGCTCGAAAACATGGTAAAGTGTTTAACTGGGAAACTGCTAAGCATGGTAAGATCTGGTATGATAAAGACATTCACGACCTTAGATTCGTTTAAACCAAATTCGTAGCCATAGCCTTTAATGATGAGGTGTCATTTAAAAAAACACTTTCTTGTGAACCCACGGTAAGTTCTCTTAACAATGAAATTGACTTTAGAATTTCGTTTGATGATTCCGACGATGAAGATTACACGGTAATTTTTGACAAAAACTCATTTTCTTATAAAATAATTTCTACCAATGATTTGAAAACGGATTCGGAAAATGATAATGAAAAAGTCAATTTGCCTTCACTTTCATCACCTAAGCATACAGTCAATTGTTTTGATGATTTAGACTTCTTTAAAGATTTTGAAAATGAATTTCCAGCCATTGTTTATAATGATGCTCAAACAACTAAATCAGATTTATTAACTAAACCAATTTTAAACCCTCAACATATCGATGAATTTGACTTAAATGATGAAACATCATTGTCTGAATATGATGAAGAGGAACAAAATGTTTTGTACTTTAATGATCTATTCCCCTTCAACATAATTCATCCCAATGATTTAAAATCGGAAAAAGACAATGATGACAATGAAGTCGATATAATACAATCTTCGGGGGGTAACATGAAATTACACAAGGGTCAAATATGCTTTTTGAAACAAGTCACGAT
>BQNB010032120.1:0-53431 GCA_026074375.1 Tanacetum coccineum
TTTTGAAAACTTTAAAAGTTATAAATGCACTTTGACAGATTTGACCAAACTCTTAAAAGACAAAAGTAAAATAAACAAAACTTATCCTACTGCATTTTAACACTAAAAACAACACAAAACCAACACTTTAAATCTGTTTTCAAAGTTCATATCAAATAAGCTGTTCAAAACTGTTTAAGTACCACAGATTGAAACAACTTATAGACAAAGCCTTAAAATTCACTATTAAACTTTAAAACCTTTAAAAACAGATTAAAATGACTTAAAAAAGGTTTGTTAAAGTTAGCTTAGTGACCCAAACTCTTTTACACCAATTTTGACCAACTTTGCCTCTTAACCCAAACACCCCTTTAAGTTATAAAATTCCATTTTTAAATTGATTTTTAATGATTTAAGCTAAGTTGATTAAAAACAGATAACAAGCAATCAATATTAACAAATAATAAGCAAATTCCACCCACAGATAAGCACTTTAACATAAGCAAAACAAATAAGCAGTACTAAGTGTATTAACTAACAGTTTTAAATGAAAACTTAAGCAATTGAAATCTAATCAACAAATTAGCACTAACTATCAACTAAAGACAATAATAAGCATAAATAAGCAGTTTAAAACAGTAAATAAGCAATAAGCACTTTTTAAGCTAAAAATGAAAAAGAGAGAGAGTACCTTGCCCTTTGCTCTAAACAAGGGCTAATAAGCTCAAAAGAGCTTTGTCTACAAGCTCTAGCTTGTTTAAAACAAGCTAGTAAAAATCTATAAGCCCTTCCCTTTTTGGCTTATCTTCCAAAATAGCTTATGAGTGATTTTTTAGTGAAAAGGACTTAAAACACTATAAGCTATGGACAAGCTTATAATGCCTAAGTAAACAGCTTAAGTTAAAAGTAAAATAGCTTAAGAGGGCTTATAAAATGTTTTTAAAACATAAAGTGCATTAACATAAAAACAAGATTTTAACATAAAAACTTAAATTTCATTAACTTAAGAAAAACAGTACAAGGCTTTTAGAAAAAGTACAATAAGCTAAAAAGACTTAATATAAGCTGAAAAACTGAAAACTAGATGCCTTAAAAGGCTTACAAAGTTCTATTTATAGACAAATGAGAAGGCCTTGGGGTCTTCTTCTTGTGTTTCTTCTGTTTGAGGGTGATAGGGTGTTCTTCTTGTGTGAGAGAAGTTTAAAATCCATCCTAGCCATCAAATTTGCTTGGTCTCCAAGTCCTATCATCTTAGCCATTGGTTCTTTGTCTTCAATCCTTGACGAATGGGGATTTAGAGGATTGCCAAGGTGGCATTTGGTGTTTAGTGGAGTGAGGTTGAGTTGGGAGGGTGATAGTTTTGTCATAGGGTGCATAGGTCAAAATGAGAGTGACACATGAATAGTGTCTTGGCGGGAGAACTGTTTTGGTATGATTTGGGATAACAAGGTAACGAGGTTAAGGGTGTTATGGGTATAGGGACTAACCACGTTAGTCCTTAAGGACTAACGGTGAAATTGGGGTTAAGGTTGTTATGGTTTAAATGGTAATGGGCTTTTGTTTCATGGATTGGGTCGGTTATGTATTAAAAGGGTTTAGTTTTTTTATAATGGACTTTTAAATCTTATAAGATTTATAGGTAAAGTCTTAATGGGCTGACCCGACCCATTATATGGGTACGGGTTGGCCCATTTAAGATTTCTTCGGATTCGGCTTTGTCTTTGACTTGTTGACTTTGACTTTGACTTTTTGACTGGTTGACTTGACTTTTCACGCTCTTTTCATTCCTGTGCTCGGTTTTGTTAGTTTTGACTTGATTTTTGTCTTTTAGTGAATATATGTTACCTACACAATCATAAATCACAAAACACACAAATACAATGTATTTTTGGTATATTTCGGTCATTTTAGGCACGTTTTTATAGGTAAAAGATATGTGTAATTAAGCACATACCATGATGCCTGTGCTTCTTGGCTTCTTAATCAAATGCTTGATCCCTCATATCCATTCACACATATTCATATACTTTGACTTGAAATGGTCAAACAGGGTATAAAATTTACTAGTGGTATGATAGGTTAGTATGCATTGTGGTTTGACTCCTAAATGATAGACTTTCTTCACACACCCAAACAAGGGTCAACAACATGGTGAAATCAAAACACAAACAAGATAGATAAACACTAACATATAATAACGGCTTAATATATGTACAAAAAAGACAACCCAAATACCATCATCCCCATCTAAATAAAAACACAAAAGATGCTACCCAAGTCCCAGCATCATCATCCCTATGCACATAAAACTACAAAAGATACAACCCAACATCATCATCCCCATCTACATAAAAAAACAAACAAAAAGATTACCCAAATATCCACAATCTAATCAATAGAACCTCATAACTGTAAGAAAATCTATCTTTTTAGGCACTTGAATGTGTACTTCCACTATCGGCTTCCTTATCTTCAACATCTTAAGCACTTCGGTTTTGGACAACTGCTTAAGAAACTCGACACATTGCAATGCTAACGGACCACCAAACACATTAAGCTCGGCTATCAACATTCTGTGTTCATGGACCCTACGATACAAGACCTCCTAGAGATGACTTAATCCAGCTGCAAATCGGAGATCATCGTTGATTTGCCTTTGAATATAGACTGACATTGCGTCAGTCAAATTGTTGGAGTTTTCCGCAGTTGCAAGTTCTTGTAGACGTGGGAAGACCATTGGTTTTTTTGGCTGTGTTAGGTTGTATATGGTTTGAAAATTATTTGGGTAACTACCCTTAAATAGCCAAAACCAACTCATGTTAGTGGTTCTACAGTGAATCTAATAATTAGGTATCATATATATGATGGCTCAATGACTGACATTCACAAGGTTCTATGTCACTTTCATTAAATAACACTATTATCACACGCTTAGTCCCTAAAGAAATATTCATTTGGAAGACATGTGGAAGGCGGGAAAGGAAAATAGACCAAACTAACCTTAGGGACCAATGGTGTGAGATATAGTCTTTGTTGTCCACATGGGAATGCACCTTTTATAGAACGATTATTTCGTATTTTTTTACAAAAAAAGTTAGACTTAATGTGTGTGTAATAAATTTCCAAGTTGTATATGAGCAATAATCAATAACCTCACAAAGTTTAAGGAAAGAAATCGATAATTAACAACATCACAATTTTAAGGAACCAAACAAAGTTTTTATATAAACACCAACTGGATAAACAACATAGGCCGTAATTACAAAAAGTAAGCACAATTACACAACCTAACCAACACATGAACAACCCAATCACATATTCTTCATAACAGAAACAAAATCAATCTTTTTATGCACTTCAAGATAAGTTCCAGCGATCATCTTCCTCAGCTCTAACAATTTAATAGAATCATTCTGTTGAAGTTGGTGTAGAAACTGACAACAGTTGTAGGACATCAATGATGAAGGCACTCCTTCAAGTTCACTTATAAAAAGCTTCATATCATTTGTGTGGTCTATAAACTGCACCTATAAGTTGTGTAGATCGGCTGCAAACTCAAGATCATTCCCCGTTTCCATTCTAAAGTATAACATCATTTCATCAAATAAAGACCTAGAATTAGCAGTCACGGCGAGTTCACCTAGACGTGGAAAAGCAGCTATTTTTTTGAAGTTAATGTTGAGTCTGTTATTTGCTTCAATGGGTTTTTGGGTATGCAAATGACTGGAGGTTTGACCCCTTAAATAGAAAAAACGGATAAAGTAAAACACGGAGGGACCAAGGCTGTAACAAGATAAATACAATGCACGTGTACATCATAAAATAGTGAGATTTACCCATATTATATAGTGTGAAAGAATGTTACATATTTTAGAACACACATTAAAACTATGTTGACTAACAACATGAGAGTCTTATTTGTGTTGAACTAAACAAAACCATCAATACCAACATAATCGATAGGGGTAGCACCCCTTAAATATCAACAAAGGAAAGTAAATGCAGTTGATGGTCCAATCTAAAGCAAAATGTCTTTTTTCACACGACTAGATACATTGCATTTAATGTGTATAATTGGCAGGAAAATATATAGTATGGAACACTAAGTTCAGGGACAAAATATGAAATAATACTCAAAAGTTAAGGGACGAAAGAAACGTCATAACTCTTCATATTAAAATGTGAAAATGAAAATACACTATGATTGCAAATTTCGTCTCTCACAACTTGGTTTTAGCTTATCATCTACTCATCTTGGTTTTGTTATTTAAGGGTAAATGTAGTCAAACATACTACAGCAACCATACATTAATTCATCCACAACCAACAATATTAACTCTTCTCCAAAATTCACTTCATCAAAAGTTCACTAGATATTGAAGATAATGTCAGAAGAGTGCAACACACATGCTCGAGAAACCTATGCACCACCATATTAAGTCCTTACTAACGACGTCCTTTTAACTAAAATCTTAATCCGTTTACCTTTTCTCTATATTCATCTCTTTACATGCGTTTCAAAACAATGGCTAACAATTCTCACATCCTCTGTTTTCACCCTTAAACGTAGCCAGATCCGTAAACTAGATCCTTTAGCTGGCCTTTTTGTTAATCACATTAGATCTTCATTTCATTATGATTTTGTCTCATTAGATCCCAGAATTAAGTCAAGAAAATACACTATCGACAAGTCATTCACTCTTAGCTCCACCAAGGCAGTTGATAATGTTAACATCTTGCAGTCTTACAATGGTTTGCTTCTGTGTACCGGTGGGGGGGGGGGGACTCCTTTTGATTACGTATATAATCCATCTACTAATCTGTTTAAAATGCTTCCGTAACCAGATTACGCGCATGATGATTCATATTTTTATGGATGTGCTGGATTGAGATAGGCATTTGACCCTACAAAATCACCTTACTATAAAGTGGTGCGTGCTGGAAACAACTCTTCTGAGATTGTTATATAAATTTACTCTTCAGAGACAAGCAATTGGAGCCTATGAAGGGAGCGGTTTAACTACTTCTTTTTTGTACATTTTGACAGTGCAATCTATTGGAATAATGCCTTACATTGGCTAGAAACTGAGAATAGGCAGCTTACGCATTACAAGTTAAATATTGAAGACCATGAGCATCCAATTATAACAACCATACAAATCTATCAAGGCTTGCAACAGGAAAGAAACTTCTTCGAATCTTATGGCAATATGCTTCCAATGATAATAACCATACAAATACTTCACATGTTGCATCTGGAAGGGAAATTGTTCGAGTTGCGTGGGTTTTTGCTTCATGTTCATAGAGATTATATTGGCTCTAGCGAGTTTACTATCTACGAGATGAGGAAATGGTGTTCTGTGTGGTCGATTAAGTACCTTATTGACACTGATGACTTTATGAGTAAATTTCCTGAAGGATGGTCGATTCGGTCCATTGTTTAAAGCATTATTTTGGAAGAAAGGGAAAAGGATTCTTTTTTTGTCATCAACTTGTCTGGAAAGGTTGTAGAATACAACCTAATATCAAAGACTGCATGAGATTTACGATATGGGATCTAATCAAGTTGCTGATGATTACCTTGATGGTTTCATTCTGCCTTTTGCAATGTATGATATGGGATCTAAAAATGTTGATCATAAGGTTTACGAATTCATTCCGTCATCTGCTAGTGTTTGATTATCCTTTCTTGTAGAATGCTTATTTGAATTTGTTGTTACAATGGCTCACTAAGGTATTTGGGGACTCTCCAAAGCCTATCCAAAGGCTCTTCCAGATTTGTTGTAATCAGTTTATAATTTTCAAGTCAATTTGACTAATACTAGTTATTTAACATGATATACCCAAACAAAATACACAATATATTCATATTAATTCAAGGTTAACAACCATAAACGCTTAATTGTAAATTACAGGAAAAAAGTAATTAAGCCGGGAGAAAAGACACCTCACAGGGACCAATCGTGCAATAAAAAAAGACATAATTTTTGAACAGTAAAAATTAGTGTTTTAACAAAGTCGCCAGGGACCAACGGTGCAATGGAAATTTAACGTTAAAAGACGATTGAACCTTTCAGTTGAAAGGTGGCGTGGCCAAGATAATGACAGAAATAACCGTCGTTAGGTATAACAGGGCTTCAGGGACCAAACGGGCAACAACAATGCCAAAAAAGACCCCGTATGAGAGTCCCCGTTATCTAGGGACCAAACGGGAAAACGGGGGCGAGTACAGGGACCAACGGTGTTTACCTTATATATAATATACGTTTACATAATTCGTGCAAATAATTTATACACCGTCGCCGCTATACGCATGTAACCACCTAGTATTAGTAAAAAATGTTTACGTTTAAGCCACAAACTTTAAAAACGAATCTAATGTTGAGTTGAGATCCTAAAAAACAAGGGTAAAAAAAACAAATGGGTTAATCCTAACCACTCATTTTTTCATCATCCACTTTCTCACCTTTTTCTTAAAACTCAAATATCTAGCAAACGATAAATCGTTAAACGAAAAAAAAACACCATCGCGACGAGTATTTTTTTTATCTTTCTATAGAGGGGTACATATATATACTTTCGACGAACTTTTTTCGAATTTTTTTTTTCAATCACGTCAGAAAAAATCTCATGGGATTTTTTGAAATCACATGAGATTGTGATACAAATCTCATGTGATTTTTTCAGACGTGATTGAAAAAAAAATCGAAAAAAAAGTTCGTCGAAAGTATATAGAAGTGCCTCTCTATAGAAAGATGATTTAATTCTCGTCGCGATGGTATGTTTCGTTTTGCGTAACGATTAACGGTTTGTGAGATATTTAATTTTTAAAAAATAGGGTGAAAGTGGGTTTTTTAATTAAATTAAAATAAGAATTAATCTAAACCATTAGATGAAAATAAAATGAATGGATAAGATGAAGCGGTTTGTTCTTTTTTTTGACCATGTTCCTTATGGAACTTTTGTCTATAAACATTACTCTTTTACGTAGTATCTCTAAAGACAATTTATTACTCCGTAATACAACTAGCATGATGCCAGATCAAATGTCACAACGAAGTTACAAACAACTCATGCAAGTCATTATCGGATAAAAAAATACATTCAATCCATACCGGATTCACTTTACTAATCCTATTAAGAATCCGAGAATGATATTTGTTCCCGCCGAGAACACTCAACTACGTCATAATGTAACAGTAACAAAAGAAAAACATGAATTTTTATGAATTTTAAACCAACTGAAAGAGACATCAAAGTGCACCAAAAAAACAAATATGGCAGGCCTAATCAGCAACCAAATGATCTTCAAGAATCCCTTTTAAGCCATTAGTCCACCCAAACGTCTAGCAGCTTTGTATGAACTCCACGGACTGGGGGAAGGCGAAGATGACGATTGAGGTAGCACATCAATAACAAGCTTCATACCTGATTTACAATGGTATCCGACACCACAAATGTACCATTTTCTTCCTGGGGTCGACAAGGGCACCACATCATATCCACTTGTTAGACCTTCTCTGATATCCGGAACAGTACATTGCTGAAATGCCGTTCCATTAACTTTGTACACATCGTGATATCCCATCGGGTATTTAAAGACTACATCCAGATTAATATTTAGTTAGTAATATATAGTAACCAAAAGTTATAAATCATGAGTGAAATTTACAAATAAAAATTTATGATCAAGCTCATCTAGTTTAACTAAATATACCAAGTGCGTCTCCTACGACAAACTCTTTCCCCACGGCCCAAGTTTGATAATCGAACTTCAAAGTCCAACCACTATCGCCTCCGACCATGAACAACTTGCCAGAAGGCGATGGGGAAGGCACAGCTGCAGATGAAGGTGAGGGTACAGGTGTGGGTGCAAAAATAATGGGTATGATTGGAAGTGAAGGTGAAGGTGCCAGTGTCCACTGAGGGAGAACATCAATGACAAGCTTCATTCCACCTGATTTACAATGATTTCCCACGCCACAAATGTACCATTTCCTTCCCGGTGTTGCAAGAATTATCACATCATATCCGCTCCCTAATGACGACCCATTGATGACAGGCACTACACATTGTTGAAATCCATTTCCATCGACCTTGACCACATTGTGCTTCCCGGTCGGGTACTTGAAAACTATATATATATAAACATAGTTCTTGATTTCAGAACTTGTTGACAAGGTACAAAAAAGCCAGAAAGGAATTAACTTGTACATTCATATATATATTAACTAGAAAACCCGAAAAATAACATTGTATGTTATTTATATACAATTCATTTCATTCTTAGAATGATAATTATTTGTCCTGAACTCTGAACTATGTGTTATTTTTTATCTCGTATCTAGCACAATTTAGTACTTTGTGGCTTATTGGATCAATCACGTACAGTTGCTAATACTAAGATAAGTGATTTACATACCGAGTTTGTCTCCGACCACGAACTCCTTCCCTTTGGCCCAAGATTGGTAATTGAAGTGCAGAGTCCAGCCGTAAGCGTCTCCAACAATGAAGTTGGTAGCTGAAATGGAAGTAGCAAGTGATGCTATTAGAGAGACGAATAGTTGGATGGTTAATTTGGTAGCCATTGTTGATCTCTTTGTATAACTTGCATGTTAAGCAAGGCTAAAAGCTATATTTATAGCATAATTGTTGCACAAAAACACAAGAGCACTTTGTAATAGACGATTTTTAGCGGCTTTAGACGGCATGCTAAATGTATATGGTATCCTTACTACAGTATATATTTTGAAATTAAATTAAAAATGAACAGAATAGGATGCAATGTGGTCAGGATGGCTCTAGAATAAAACTGATAAAGCTATGGTTTTATGCTTTTGATTTTCAAAAACCTCAATGCTTTTTAGGGCAAGTGATCAACAAAATCCGCTAAAACAGCAAGAAACTTGTTAGAAATTGGGTAAGTATTGTCATGATAACTTGGATATTTAGAATCGTGTAAGACCATTTTGCGTATAAAGTATTTCGACCCTATTTATGCCTAGGTATCACGAAATCTTTAAGAGGATAATTCAAGAACAGTTTGATTCGAGGCATAAGAGATCAAAACAAGAACAGATAGAATTATGTATTTTTCGTATGTTTGATAGAGACCATATATGTCTGTTAAATAACAAACATTTTGACAGTTATGTAGGTTAATTCCCAAGAGTCACAACTCTTCGACAATAGACATGCTGGTTGGGTTTTGGCGAGAAAATAGGGTAGATTCCTTAATACCATTTCATGAAAAACCATTTATGGGCTCTGCCCCTTGACCTCGCAAGGGGTGCTGCCTCTTGACACTGCAAGGGGGCGCGGCCCCCTTGACCCTCGTGGTCGGAAGCATATTAGCTCAACGGGTGTGCACTCCACACTTCTCTAACTCGTATCCGAGCCTAATATGAAAATCCCATTGGTCTTTAGTAAATCGCAATTACCTAAAATAGTTAATGACACTAAAATCACCAACGAAACTTTGAGCCTCATTATTTATTTATCAGATCTACGAACTATAAGAGACTAAGCTTATTATTTGATTTTAAGAAAACTCCACAAAAGGTGTACGTCGGCTGGAGCATCTTGAACTCGAGTGCCTTTTGAACCAGACATTGTCCACCACATAAAGAATAACTCTGAAAGCTCTTCTGGCCAGTGGGGCATCAACTGGAGTGAGCACGAGCCGAAACTCGAACCCGTAACTATTTATCCGCAAAATCTTTCCAATGAACATATGAGTTTTTGAAGGAGGGTACCAACCGAGCAAAGCCACCATTCATTTGCATACTATTCGTAAAAATGAAAGATTAAGCTCATTTGGTGCTCCAAGTTTAAATCAGTTCTAAATACTACTAAAATAATTGAACCAAATATTCAACCAAGTGTTTATTGAACGAAAAAATATGAGTAATAGTTAATCTTCGTTTTGTTGGATTAACGAACACGAATAAGTGTCTAAATTAATTCATCATTCACCATTTTATGTTCGTGAACGTTTGGCAATTTATTTACCTATTTGATGTTTTCATGCTTAATATAGTTCTGCTATCATTCTAATATCTTGATGATATTTTTATCCTGATAGTCTTTGTTTGAATATTTTTGGGTTATTCTTCCTATTCTGGGTTTGCAATACCTCTTATGTATACCTGAGTGAATTTTGAGGTTACTCGTCCTTTTGTTATACGGAATAACATTGATTGGGTCATGCCCTATTGCGTGCGCGTCTTAATAAAAAAAAGTATAACTGTGCAAAGTAAGGAATAAAGAATTTAAAGGAAAATGTGTGAAGGTAGCTAGGCTTCACTTTTATTGAAATTTTTAAAAGACATTACAATGTGTAAATAAGATAAATTGAAACGCATTACCCCCACTGCGGAATCCGCATGGGTGAGTTGCTTACATTTTGTGAACATAACACTTTTTGAGGTTACTGATATTCCAAGTCCGCGGAAGTTGCTTTCCATGACGGTCTCTTAACTTATATGCTCCCTTTCCAAGTGCTTCCGTGACTTCATAAAGTCCTTCCCATTTGGGGCCTAACTTTCTTGTGTCTTCTGCACGGCTTGCATCATTGTTGCGGTATACCTGGTCTCCTGGTTTGAAACCTGCACCTCGGACTTTCAAGTTATAATATTTCTCCATTTTTGCTTTGCTCTTTGCCTCACGAATTGCTGCTTGGTCTCGTTTTTCTTCCAGGAGGTCGAGGTTAATTTCCAAAGCTTCATTGTTTTGCACTAGGTCCACTTTCGCTGTTTTTAGTGTGGGCATGCCAATTTTCGCTGGGATAACTGCTTCCGTTCCGTATGAGAATGGATTATCCCCATTGCTGAATTTTATCATGGTGCGGTGTGCCCATAGAACATGAGAGAGCTCTTCCAACCAATTCTTGTTCTTTGCTCCCAACCTTGCTTTTATTCCTTTTCATAGACCGCGATTTGCTCTTTCTACCAGGCCATTAGTTTGCGGATGTTTAACAGAGGCAAAGTGTTGGCGGATACATAGCTTCTCGCACCAATATTTGAATGGATTGTCCTGGAACTGTTTTCCATTATCTGAGATGATCTCTCCTGGGAGCTCGAATCTACAGACAATGTTATCCCACAAAATTCTTTTGACTTGGTTGCTAGTGATGGTTGCAACCGGTTTTGCTTCAATCCACTTTGTGAAGTAGTCAATGACTACTATCAAGAATTTGACTTTCCCATGTCCTTCCGAAAAGGGTCCGACTATGTCAATTCTCCACTTATAGAACGGCCATGGAGACGTGATTGGAGTTAGTTTTTGCTGTGGATTCCTTGGAATAGGTTTATGAACCTGACATTCTTGGCACGCTTTTATCAGTGCCCTTGCGTCCTTATGCATGGTAGGCCAATAATAACCAATTCTTAAAGCTTTTGCCACGACGGACCGTGTGCCTGCGTGCATGCTACAAGATCCCTCGTATATTTCCCTTAGGACGTAATTTGCTTGGAGTGGCCCCACGCACCGTAGCCATGGTCCGAGAAAAGATTTTTTATATAGGGTCCCAATAATTACGGCAAATCGCTGAGACTTGCATCTCACTGCCCTTGTTTTTTTCTCATCAGCTGGCAAGGTTTCTTTCGTGAGGTATTCGAAAATAGGAGTCATCTATGTGTCTCCCTCTTCTTCTACCACTGCCAGTATTTTCGCTTCACTTATCGATTTTTCTTATAGTTCTTCAACCAACACTTGCTTGCTCAAGTGTGCGAAGCTTGTAGATGCTATTTTGCTTAATGCGTCTGCTTTTTTATTCTCGCTTCAAGGGACTTGTCTGATTAAGAACGCCTTGAAGCTGCTGGTAAGGGTTTTTACCTTTTCCATGTATCGGATCATGTCAGCCTCTTTTGCGACGTACGTTCCGTTCACTTGGTTAGCCACCAACCGTGAATCAACATTTGCTTGAAGATTCTTAACACCCATTTGTTCCACTATCCTTAGTCCAACAATCAAAGCTTCATACTCTGCTTCGTTGTTTGTTGCGTCAAACCTGAATCTTAGGGTGTAAGTGAACTCCATCCCCTCTGGGTTTGTGAGTATCAGTCCTGCTCCGAAACCATCTGTGCAGGAGGATCCATCCGTAAACAAAATCCATGGTTCAGGGAGTTCTTCTTCCACTTCCATCAGAGTATCCAGAGAGTCCTCTTCCGGTCTTTCGACTATGAAGTCTGCTAATATCTGCCCTTTGACTGATACTCTGCGTCTGTAATATATTGCGTATTCTCCCAATTCGTACTCCATTTCTGTAACCTTTCTGCTACTTCCGGTCTTGATAACACCTGCTGTATTGGTTGTTCCATGATTACTATGATTGGGTGTGCTTGAAAGTATCTTTTTAGGCGCTTACTAGCATGTACCAAGGTCATCACTAATTTTTCCATTGATGTGTAAGTTATTTCTAGACCCCTTAATGCCTAACAGAATTGTTTAAGGGTTAAGGGAAGATTTTTTTTGTATTTTTATAATAAGAGGGAAAATCATATATTTGAGAGTAGAGTGGTTTATTTTAGTAAGTAAACATAATAATTAATATAAACTAATGGTGGATAACAATAAGTCAAGATTTGTGTCTATATAATCATGTTATTTATCCCTTGATTGCTTCTCCTAGTGTTTTGCCTTGTCCACTTTGTGAATGATATAGGTGTTATTTCCTAAAGCCTGAAGATTTACCACGGAACGCCGTTTCCGTCTACTTAGTATGCTTGCTTATTTAGAGCAACCACATTTGCACAAGGTAGTATGAAGATTACACGGGCCCTTGGAGTTTTACCAAGTGCATGGTGAAAATACATTTAAAAGGAAATACATTAAAAGTAGATCAACCATATTAGGGGGGAAGGTAGTATGAAGACTGTTACCCGATGGTATCCTTTTTACACAATCACGTTTCTCTAGACATATCAACAACGATGCAGACAAAAGCTGGTTTTCTAAGACCTAACGTGCACATCTATCACAAGAGGCAACACCTCTAAGATCTATATTATAGGTTTCATACAATCATAAATAAACACAATAATAGATTTAGCCAAGCATGTTAAGAATAAAGCAAGAGCAATAAATCACATAACACATAGACATATTGAATGATTAAGTAAACCTTACTTGATTAAAACATGAATTGAAAGAGGTACAATATGGTTTTTAGGCCCTAAAATCATCTCCTACAGCTGCTAAACGAACTAGGGTTCGTACCCTCTTTTTATTCTAAAGTTACACACTCAAAATCCTAAATTCGGGTTTGTATATATAAGAAAATTAATGCGACGGCGTCACGTTTTAATCGTGACGGCGTCGTAAAATGAATATCCTAGATCTGCGTTTGAGTCGGTGCGGGCTGACGCCGTCTTGAAATATGTGACGCCGTCACTGGATGAGGTGTGACGACGTCGTTTATGGCTTGTGACGCCGTCTCTAGGCTCTGGGAGCACAAATCTTCAAAAGTCTTGGTGTTGGTTCGTAATCTCGTCTGTTTCTTATCCAAATGAGCCCAAGTCACGTGTAATTCATCCAAATGTCTTTCAAATGAGAAATACCTAAAAAGGAACGATTAAGTACCTATTTTAGGCATAAACACATGATTTTAGGGGTTAAACGACCCTGAAAAAATGTATAAAATGACACCTCATCATGCGTATTCTCCCAATTTGATACTCCATTTCTGTAACCTTCCTGCTACTTCCGGTCTTGATAACACTTGCTGTATTGGTTGATCCATGATTACTATGATTGGGTGTGCTTGAAAGTATCTTTTTAGGCGCTTACTAGCATGTACCAAGGCCAGCACTAACTTTTCCATTGACGTATAGTTGAGTTCCGGACCTCTCAATGCCCTACTGACAAAGTAGATGGGCATCTGTTTTGCTTCCCTTTCCGTCATTAGGACCGCACTTACCGTCTCTTTTGCTGCTGCCAAGTAGACAATAAGTTCTTCTTTTTCCATTGGTGCGGTTAGCATGGGGAGCTTAGCTATTAGCTGCTTCATCTGCTTAAATGCCTCTTCAGCTTCCGCGGTCCAATGGAAATCACTTTTCTTCGTGCATTTTTTCAGAGTTTTAAAGAACGGTAATGATTTCTCTGCTGATCTGGCCAAGAACCTATTCAGGCTTGCGAGTTTTCCATTTAACTTTTGTACTTCTTTTAAGCATTTTGGGGATGGGAGACTTAGGACAGCATCCACCTTATCTGGACATACTTTCAACCCCTTAGTGTTGACTTTGTATCCTAGGAACATTCCTTCTTCTACCCCAAAGGTATACTTTTTAGGGTTCAGTTTCATGTTAATTTCCCTTAGAGTTTTAAATGTTTCTTCTATGTCTCTGACTATCTCGTCTTCCGTGCGGCTTTTGATGACAAGGTCGTCCATGTACACTTCCAGATTTCTGCCAATCTGTTTGTGGAACGCTTTATCCACCAAACGTTGATAGGTTGCCCCAGCATTCCTTAGACCAAAAGGCATCTTCGTATAACAGAATATTCCCTGGCTTGTGATGAATGCGGTTTTTTCTTCATCTTCCTTTGCTATTTGTATTTGATGATAGCCTTTGTATGCGTCTAAAAAGCATTTGAAAGGGAATCCGCACAAGGATTCCACCTTCCAGTCTATTTCCGGTAGCGGATAACCGTCTTTTGGGCATGCTTTGTTTAGATCTTTGAAATCAACGCACATTCTCCAACTGTCATCATGCTTTTTTACCATCACTGGGTTAGACAGCCAGTCATGGTAGTGTACTTCCTTCATTATTCCTGCTTCCACGAGCTTTCCGACCTCTTCCTGTATTGCTTGGTTTCTGTCGGCTGCTTGCCCTCTTTTCTTTTGTCTAACCGAAGAACATCCCTCTCGCACGTTTAGGCGACGTTCCACAATGTGTCTTGGGACGCCCGTCATATCCGCAGGCTTTCAGGCAAAAATGTCCAAGTTGCGCTCGAGTAGACCACACAACTTGTTGCGGCCTTCCTCGGTGAGGGTGGAGCCAATCATTATTGTTTGTTCTGAATATTTTCTGGTTTATTGCTACTTTAACTCTTTCTTCTTTTATGGCTTGGTAGTTAGTGATGGGGTCCCTTAGGTTCGAGACCATCGCAATTCCAGCGGACAAAACTTTTGCTCTTTTTTAAGGGTAATTACTCCTTCCTTATACCGGGATTCTTTAGCATTCCGTGAAGCTGTCGACCGGAACCGCTTGTAATTTTCTAACTTCTGGTCTTCCAATAATCCCGTTGTACGAAGATGGTGATCTTACAACCACAAAATTCATCCAAGCTGAGGCGGAATGTTCTTCATCTCCAATCGTCACCAAAAATTGTATTTTCCCTATTGGCCATATTACCTCGCCACTAAATCCAATCAGAGGGGTAGTGGCCGGCATCAATTGGTTTTTAATTTCCGGACGGAGTCGGCTAAAGCAATGCTCATATAGAATTTCTGAGGCTGATCCGCCGTCCATATACATACGGTGTATGCAGTGGCCTCCTATTTCCGCCTCGATGATCATTGGACCTTTCGTTCCTTCATCTTCCCCTAGGGGTGGAAAAAAGATTTCTGGATTAAGAGAGAAGCTCTTGTAATCCTTTGTCTAGCCACCCTTTCCCAAGGTTGAACCATTAGGATAGCTAACGCTTTATCTTTCCCGGAAGTTTCTCCTTTCTTTGTCACTTTAGGCTGCTCTTTTCCGTTGTTCTGTTTGAGCTCTTTGATCAAGTGTGACAGCTTTCCTGCTTTGAGCATTTCTTCAATTTGTTTCCTTAGGTGCATACATTCGTCTGTGTTACGCCCTACTTCACCATGAAACTCGTAAAATTTTGCATGGTTCTGTTTCTCAACCAGGGTTGTCATTGGTGGCGGATCTTTGAATTTTCCTTTGTCTAAAGCGAAAATTTCTTTGGGATTTTTTGTAAGTAGTGTAAACCGATCTTGCTTCCTTTCCGATCTTTGTTGGTTCCGGAAGCCTCCTTTTTTGAAATTTTGCTTTTGGTTAGCTTCTTGTTGTTTCCATGACGGGAATGACTTCTTTCGTTCACGGTTAGAGGCTACCACCTCTCCTCAGAGGAATGCTGTAGTTACCCTCATCATTTCGTCTACTAACTTGAGAATTTTGTCATGTAGTCGCTTGATTAGCTCGGGATTGGTGATTCCGTACATGAATCCAGAGATTTTCATGCATTCCAGAGCTCCTTTCACGCCCCTGCATTCAAGCTTGTACCTCTGCATGAATTATTCCGTAGACTCCCTGTCTCTCTGCCTGATGTTGTGGATTTCGACCGGGTCTTTAATGCATTTTTTCTGCTGGAGGTAGTTTTCTAAAAATGCTTTCCTTAAGTCATCATAACTATCAATTGATTTTTTAGGGAGGTCATCAAACCATACTCTGACATTTCCAGTAAGTGCAGAATTGAACATGTGACACCATGTTGGCATTGCCCATCATTCTGTCTTAGCATCCGACTGGAAAATCTTTAAGTGGTCTTCTGGGTCTTCGCTTCTGTCATATGTCTTGATGTGACTAGGCATTCGGGCTTTTGGGAAATCAAAGTAACGGATCCGAGGAGTAAAAGGATCTATTTCTTCACATACCTATGGTTGGGATAGATCATCCTCAACGCTCGACTTTTGCCTTTTTAATTTTGACTTCCAATGACCTCCCGCACTACCTTCACTTTCTGACAACTCCTCCATTGTTCTCGAGGATGCCCTTTTGTTATAATGTATCTCGGAAACGGATTTTGTTGCTCTTGAACGAGAACTTTGGTGGCAACTTTCAGTGTCTCTGCGGCTACTGTGGTGTGACCAACGCCTTGAGTTGTCTGAGTGCATGGATACATTCTTCCCCTTGTCTCCGAGCCTGTGGAACATACCCTTTTTCAATATTTTGAACACCGTTTTCCTTTCCGGACCCTTTTTCTTAGGTGACTCGGAGCGGTCATGCCTTGGCTCATGACTTCCGGATCGGCTATGGACATACCTTGATCCGAGCCTTTCCTTGAGACCCCTTCTTCTGATTGGTGTTCCTGACTCGGAATGATGTGAGGTTTCCTCAAAATTGAGACGAACGTTTACTGCTTTAAGCTTTCTTGTTGCACCTTCTCTTGGTGCACTTTTTCAGCTATGATTGGTAGAATCTGATGGTAGTTCCTGTCGCAGTATTCCCGCAGGGCTTCATCAGAAATAGGCATGCATGGATCCTGCGGGACTAGCTCTTTCCCTAGCGTATTCCTCACGACGGACGTGGGCTGGCTAAGGAGAGTTTGTTCGTTAGTGCTCATGACAGGTATTTTAGGAAACGCGGTTGTATTTTCTGTCCCACGGATGACGCCAACTTGTTAGTACAAAATATGTTACGGGCTAAAATGATGAATTTGGATGGTTATTGGACCGGGCCTAATAGTGAGATCTTGTACTGAATCAAGTAATGAGATAATTTCCTGCACAATTGAAAGTAAACCGTTAGTCTTACCATGGAGACGGACCCCACGATTGAACTCCAGCGTAAGAGTAAGTAAACATGTTTATCAGAGAATGTCAGAGTATGTGTGTGTGAAAATGTTGTCAGAAGATCGTACCTTGTGGGGTGCCAGAGTACCATTTTTTATAGGTGAGCCAAATATTAGGTTTTCTTAATATTTCGCTTATTTATGTTAGTGGGCCGAATGGGACCCTTATCGGGCAAGGATCCGCTTATAATCATGACTTGCGGACTTACGCTTGCCTGGCGGACTTCCGCTGTCTTGCGGAAGCGTCCTCTAGAAGCCTTCCGTCTGTCTTGCTGCCTCCGGGCCGTAGCCAGTTGGTCTGGGCTTAGTTTTGGTCCATTATGCCTTGTGATTGTTTTATTGGGCTTAGGCCCATGCATGACTTATGTAGTCCAGGCCCAAAGGCCTGCTACACGTGTTATACGTCATCAGTACACAAATAAACAAGCGAACGCGCGCAAGCGATCACGAAGGAAAATAAACTTTACGTATGTTTTATGGTTGCTTCTTCGTATTTGTTCATGTAAAGTTTTGATTAACCAAAATAAACAAACACAAACAAGCTTATCTTCTTAACAAACAAATATGAACACAAACATTTATTCGGCTAATATACTTAAAACCAACACTTGGGTGTTGTTCGATTTTTCACACCCTACTTCTAGATTATCGGAAAAAGGAAGTTGGTATTCTCTCTTTCTCATCTTTTATTTTTCTATCGTCAGTTAAGTCCCTTTTTTTATGTTTTACATTTTGGTTTCGTAGTTAAACTCTTGATTCATCCAATCATTTGAAAAACAGTCAATTTTTAAATGTGCACTCAGCTTCGTGACTAAGAAATGCGATGTGTTTGTGCTTCAGTGCTTGGACATTTTTTACGCAAACAATAGTAAACCGAAGCAGTACGCAAACAATACCCTATATTAAAAGTACGTTTTAGGTCTCTAAATGGCTTGAACCGCCCTTGAATAGGGTTGAGTTATACCCCGTACGGCGTACGCGTACGCACTGAAGCAGTACGTGTTAAATTGTTTTAAATTAGTTTATTAAGTTTATAAATGAAAGAACCAAAGTTCTATGACGTACTGTTTCGATGTGCGCAGTGAGTTCCAAATGTTTAATGGACACAAGAGACGCGTATTGAAATGTATAGTGCCTTTTCTATATATTTTATCACTATGACATTCCAAAATAATTAGTAAATTAAGAGAAGTGTTCACAAGAAGAAAATCGTTGCCGTGTACAAATATTCGTCAGCCGAATTATAGTTAAGCCGGCAACTTTGTGACAATCAAATTTCAGTCCTTTAAATGATGTTATGCTTTCTCGTCTTATATCTCATGAATTCATTTTCTTTTGTATAAGATTATATAACCTAAGCCCGTAATTTGTAAAATGAGCCAAAAGAAATAAGCTCATTATAGGTAGAGATTCAACGAAAAGTAAAACTAAAATGAGAATGATGAGAAATAACTAATCTGAGATGTGTCGACTTGAATTAGATGCATCTCTATTTATAAATATGCATCTCAATTAGTTTCGAAAGTGATTTTGGAGTGAAAACGATGATGTAAAGTAGTACTAGCAACAAATTTGACGCGCAAAGAACGAAATATATATATAGGTATTACCTAAAGGATTAAAATACGTCTAATATATGTATGAATATAATTTTAGCTAGAAAATATCTTATCGTGCATCTAAAAGATTAGAGACGCATCTGATTCAAAACGATGCATATATCCGGATCGATTGAGAAGGTTTTTATTTTGAGAAAATTGAGAAGGTTTTCTAAAATGATAAATTGTTAACTTTGATTCAAGTTTTTCAAGCGTAAAACTCATTTAAATGTGATTATAATCCAAAATGTGTAAAAAAAAATTTGAATCAATGTAAAAAATCTCTCGATTTTGCGATATAAGTAAAATACTGAATCATCTTTACAAATTTAAAGAATCATTACCATAACTCGATTTTAACAATGATTTGTGAATCAAATTTGTGATTTATAGATTTGATTCACTATTAAATGATGTTTACTTGTGAATCAAATCAAAAAATATGAATCAATTTGCTCAAACGTACATTTCTCAATCTTCTCAAAATAAAAACCTTCTCAATGAAACCGGGGCATATATATCTATAACTTATATATGAAGCTAATTATGAGTGTATAAATATGATTTAATGACTGGATGTCACCTCAACGATGACATGACAAACATATTACATTTAATTTAAAATTCACCATGTTAATACTAGAATTAAAATGATCAAGATTAATATATATGGATATACTATAGTATGTGTTTGAAGTCCAAAAAAAACAACTCTTAAAAGGATAAATACATGAACGAAAATTATATATTGATTATGAGTATGAGTAATGACAAGAATCATATATATTCATTAGAATTTTTTATCATTTCATCTTTTTAATTAGTATTAATTTTCCGATAAAAGATAACACATACACAAATGATAGGGTTAATATACAAAAAGGTTACTAAAGTTTGGTCAAATGTTCACCTAAGTTACTATTGTTTTTTTGGTTACAAATAGGTTACTTAAGTTTGGCATAGTATATGGTTGACTTTTTTTAAGCATCGGCAAGCCAAATTTATAAAAGGACCAGTAACCTAAATAATAAACCCGTATACTTGAGTAACCTCTTTGTAAACTGTTTTAAAGGTTTAGTAACCCAAATATTAAACCCGTATACTTGAGTAACATTTTTGTAACAAAAAAAAACAATAGTAACTTAGGTGGACATTTGGCCAAACTTTAGTAACTTTTTTGTGTATTAACCTCAAATGATATATACTTACATTTTTTTATTTTCTTCATAATTATCCTTTCATGATTATTCTTGATTAATATTTAATCCTGGGATTAAACTTGGTAAAAAATTAATTATTACTATACAGTGTACTATTTTAGTTTTGCTAATTAGTAATTACATACCCTATGTGTACCGGCGTTCACTTGCTCTAATCTTAATTTATATATGAGGCTAATTATGAGTGAATATATATGTGACAATGACATAGAATGCCACCTCAATAATGACATGACACACATATAGCATTTAATTCAAAATTCATCATGTTGATATCTTTAGATTTTCAAAAATATATTTCAAGATTTACTCCGTATTAGATTTGATAACAATCTATGAATTGTGAAAATCCTCTTTATAACATATTTATTCCTTAAATATAGTTGGCCTAGCGTAGCGATTCTCATGTAGATCTGAACGAAATGTTGATCGAAGCTTTTTCTCGCGAAACCCTAATGGTCGTCGTTACTGGTATACATGTGTATTAGTTGGTAAAAATGTGCCATGGTTGTAACCTATTACCATTTAGTTTCATTATTTTGGCAACATTGACATTGATGTTATCTCTGGCAAATCAAATTTGTTTTTTATGTCGTGTATTAAACATATAATCATTTTATTTTTCGTATCTTTTTATACATGTTAATGATGTATCAATTCAATTATTGGTTCCATTGATATATACATGGATGTTTTGTTGGAAATTTAGGGTGCGTTTGTTATGCGGTTTTTGACTTCTTGGAATGGGATCATAGAAAAAGTATAAGTTTGGTTCATGGGGTTGGGTCTTGGTATGACTCGTGATACCCTCAAATGAGGTTTTTCTTGATTGTTGTCAGACATGGTGGGTTTTAAGCATGAAACCCAAGTTTTCTTGATAAACGTGTCTTTTTTAATAATTACTTTATACTTCAGCCAACAAAACAAAAAAGACGGCCAACCTGCAAAACACACTTCAAAACCACCAACATATGCATATACAATATCTAAATTATAACACAGTTTCATCGTTTGGGTTTTGAGAGAAAGGAGGCATGCCTTTTTTTACTAATCTACTGAGTGATTACCAAAATAATACAAATCATCTTTGGCGTAGATGGTTATCAAACTATTATAAAACTTTTTTTAAACAACATTTTTCGTTCATGTCTAATGGTTGTCGTGTTTGTGTAAACAAAGAATCTTTCGTCCGAGTGAGAAGAAAAGAATGGTAATCCGATAAGAGGGAATAAAACTTAATAAATTATCCACTATTAGTTCAATTGCGAAATAAAGGTTTTTATACACAACGTTGGCCGTTAAATTTGTGTATTTACAATCTTCATCACAACATAGAATCTTCAAATCTTTCCTGTGCACTTGACCCTAGAGACAACGACATATGGTTTCCCGTTGCTATTCACTTCAATTCCAAGCTTAGTTTTATGACACTAACCTTGTCACAAATCCATATCCATGCCTTTTGCAGCAACCGTATAAAGAAGGTTGCCCTTAGACCGGTCACATCCATCAGTTACACCTGCCTAAGTAGATAGTATCTATAAAGAGGATTATTTGACCAACTAATTTTTTGTAACTCGTATTTGACTATATATTTTCAGATCAAGATCATTATGTAAATGACTTTACGTGACTTATAAGCAAAGATACAAAAAGAAGATTGGGTGTACCTCATGTGTTCCAAGTGTAAAGAGGATTATTCCAATGTTTTAATGACTTGTATGTGTGATTTTGGTTGAATCAATGATAAGTTTGAGTCCAGTGACCCATCTCGCTACACCTACAATTGTGGTATTTTTCATTAACATATATGTACTAAGATTCTTAAAAACATACATGTACTAAGATTCTTAAATCAATCTTAATTAGTCATATTTAAGACAAAGAGAGAAAAAAAAAGTCGTTCCAAATGCTTGATCGAGGAAGAATTCATAGCTGTAAGATTGGTAATTCTATTTACTACTCCGAAGATACTCCATGTTAGAAATAAACCAAGAGGCGCTATCCTCAAAACTATGAGTAACCTGCAAGTCGCCAAAGTCACCATTTAAAAACAAATTCTTAACTCGGAAGTATATATATGTGTTAAACGAATAGTATCAAATTTTTTTAATTTCTATCTGGGCCCTCATTTATATCAATGTGTCCATACTCAAGATCGTTAAATGCTGCAGCAAGTGTCTACCAAGTTTATAAACGATAAAAATGGTCCAATAAGCCACTTTAACCCAATTTATTGGGAACCAACGATGCTATATTAGTTTGATCGTGATCTAATTTTTACTTGTAAGTCTAGGACTCCAAGATGTGTCTTCAACTGGTTCGTAAATGCTTATAGAACCTGAAACAACAACACTAAGTGCAATACAAAAGGTCCCAACCTGAAGAAGCAATTCAAATTTGCTAGAGTTGAATCAGATTTCCCAAATTCCAAGGCAGTGTCTAGAGCTGTTTCCCCATATTTTGTGTGTCTTCTTTCTTGAGTACTTCCTTGTGACATAGTAACTGCCCAAACAATCTGCAAGTTACGTACCATGATATTAAATAAGCATCACTACATTTGGTAATGACAAAACTAATACATCAAACCAAAGCATCTTGGTAACATATTCGAAGGTAGATGCTCTTTAGTAAATACTAAAGTATTTAGTAATATAGTCATGGAATAACTACATCATACTCCTTCAGCGGATGCATCATGTTGTGCAGCCCCATTGTACATCTTCATTCTGAAATCCATGATACTGAATCAACCAAGTTACTCGTGGAAGGCACATTTGTAGACATGATTTTGACGACATAGCCTATTCTTTCAGAGGAGAAGCAGAATGCCATTGCTGCAATGCCTGCGTCTCTTTTTCCATAAAGTGTTAATGGTTTATCAACTCAATAAATTGAAACAGAAGCCTTTATTGGCAGGCCATCCAGAGATAGTCTTTTTTTTCAGTATTGTTGGAGTATGAGGATCACCTAAGAAAAAAAAAAGAATCCACACATGCATCCACCATTTTTTTCTTAATGGGTAAGGTAGTGTTTAGTTCTGGTGTTGGGGTATATTTAGAGTGTCTGGGTGATGGTTTATATGGTTACATGGGACGTTTGTGTGATGTTTTTGTAGGTAAGGGTTCATTTTTAGAGGTTGGCAGATATATATCTTGTGCTGTTGATCTTGAAGTAACACGCCCCGGATCCTTATTCCGCTGCGACCCAATTTGGGAGTGTTACACTTATTGATATTTGTCGTCAAAAATAAGATAAATATAAGTGTATAATAGGCTACGCATCAACATTTAGAGATATGTGATATATTCACGGGTGAGTCAGAGATAAGAGTATACCCTTGGGTTAACGGATTCATCCTAAGCCATGGGGTTGGCAGTCTTAGATTCCAAACCAGCACCAATGCCGATATCATAGAATCTGACTTTAATAGTTGTAGCTACATCAGAACTGCTTGAAGACCCGAGAAACATTGTCTATTGACAAAAGTTTCATGTTTACTGCTTTGACAGGTGCCTCCATTTCTGGTGCGTAAAGTATTCACACAGATCTTCTCATTTATCAATGTTCGGCTATTTAACAGGTAAATAAATGAATCAAGACATTGCAATACAGGCGGGTCAGTGGGTTGGTTAATGAGTCAGAATGGGGTCTGGCCAAAACACATTATCTTTAGTTTTGTGACAGAACGGGTTGGCTCGTTTGAGCTGACCTGCTAAGGCTTATTATCTGCAAACAGTATTTAATACTAATAACCAAGGCTTCTGCTAAGTTTTCTTATTTTACCCTTTTAACCATCATCAATAAAACACAATCTGAATCGGCTTGTTTTCTTATAAATAGGTTGAATTTGACACCTCAAGAAAATATATTATGTTATTACAATTGAGAGTACTAATACTAAAAACTTTTACCTATATCCGAACACTAATGTGCAATGTTACTATGTACTCAATTCCATGTTATTTTTAACACACATCCAAACACCCTTATTAAATTTAGAACATTGTTTCACATCCATTATATTCGGTTAACATTACTGATGCTATAAACTTTTACCGTATCCAAACACTGATCTAAAATTTTAGTACATACTGAATTCCATGGCATTTTTAACAACTTTTAACTCAAGCTCTCTCCAAGTCGCTTCACATGTGACTTCAGCTTTTTTGCGCACCTTGTAGCTGACCCATGCGCTTTTATTGATGGAGATATATGTGCAAAAGTTAAGTATGTGGTTTGCAAAAGGGAATTACTATGGGTGTGAGAATGATTAATAGTTTGTAATCCATGCTTCCTTTGTGGGTTTATAATATTCATAGTTTTATGGGTTTGATACCCATTTAAAAAAAACTAAATCCAGACCACTAACTAAACAGTTATATTGGGAATGAAATGCATTTCATCATTCCCATACCCTCATAAACAAACACCCCTAAGTGTTGCTATGATAGACTAACTGATCTTAATATAAATGAATATAAAAACAGGAAAATAACCTTTATTGAAGCCACTTTGTTTCAAAGAAATGCTTCAATTTGGTCCCTACCCATTTGAAATGGTAGATCAAAGACATCCTGGAATATTTGAGCTCTTATAATACTGTACTTATCATTTAACATCTGTATAATTAAAGTAATCAATTATCGAAAAGAATCTGAGAATGGCTTCATACCGTTATGCCACCCAGTGGGGACTGTGATGGATCAGTATTCAACGTTTCATTGGAAGAATGTTTGGATGTCGGGGCATTCAAGAAGTCACGCATATCCACCTGTAAAAGTGACGTATATTAGCACTGCAACATCCTTTTAAACCTTCATACTTACAACAAATAGATAACATCACAGAACACTCCCAACAATGATCATTAGATCACTGTCGGATAATGTTGATGGAAATGAAGGTAAGTGCTCTCTCATTTACATCAAAGGCAACCAGAGATAGTTTCCAGTTAGTAAACCAAATCAGGCTGTATATTATGAACTACGTTATTTGCCTTGGCTTTTAAAAAAAATAAGTTACCAGTCCCTTGATAAAAAGAATGCAACCCTTCTCATTTATAAATGTCACCACTGGAAGAAGCTTAAATGTTGGGAATTATTCATTTCTGACTTAGTACCGCTAGTTATAATACTTAGTACCGCTAGTTGTAATTAGTACTGACAGTACAAAATAGTTAGTACTGATCAGTTAGTTAGTACCGTTAGTATAAAGTAGTTAGTACCGTTTATAAGATATGCATGAGATATCTTAGGAAAGGATATGCATGATCTTTGTACGCATTTTGTAAACCCCATTAGGGTTTCCTTAGTCTATAAAAGAAACCCTAGGCATAGTTAGTAGATATAGTTCTACATAGATCATAGAGATCGAATAGTAATCATAGCTTGTAATCTGTAACCTAGGCAGATTCAAGGTTTAATATAAAAGTTCTTTTGTGATATTTAATATTGTTCTTCTTAAGCATTATTGATTAGTTTTCACATAATCAATAGTGTTCAAATCAGTGTTTCATTATTGTTGCTTTAGAATTATCTAAGGGAACAAACCCTTTACAAGCTAAAGGTTAAGATCTATTCAGTAAACGATCCAACAAGTGGTATCAGAGCTTGTGTGGAAACTCTGAATAAGAAGAACTCAATTGTAAGATGGCAGAACAAGACATTCCTCCACCCACTATCACAACAATAAAAATCCCTATCATCAGGAAAGGAGAGTATGATATTTGGAGCATGAGAATGCGACAATATATCTGTCACATAGACCATAACCTATGGGATGTTATTGTCAATGGAGATCTAGAAGAAGCGCATGCACCAACTGGAGAAACATCTGCTCCTCCTGCTCCTAAGACTGCCAAATAACTGACTGCTAGAAGGAATCAGGAAAGAGTTAAGAGCATCTTGCTTTTAGCAATACTTGATGAATACCTCCTTAAGTTTCACAATGTTGCAGATGCCAAATCACTTTGGGAAGCAATTAAATCAAGGTTTGGAGGTAATGAAGAATCCAAGAAGATGCAGAAAAATGTTCTAAAACATCAGTTTGAAAATTTTTCTACTGCATCAAATGAAAGTTTAGACAAGGCTTATGATAGGTTCCAAAAACTCATAAGTCAATTGGAAGTTCATGATGCTCCAATATCAAAGGAAGATATCAACCAAAAGTTCCTAAGAAGTCTTCCTCCTTCATGGAATCACATTGCTTTAATCATGAGAAATAAGCCAGACATTGATGAGATTGATATTGATGACCTCTACAACAACCTTAGGGTCTACGAAGATGAGATGAAAAGGTCTTCAAGTTCGACTTGTACTTCTTAGAACTTGGCATTTCTTTCCTCTAAGAACACTAGCAGTACTAATGAAGTTAGTACTGCTAGTGGAGATTTTGGGGTTAGTACTACTGGTGGAATTAGTCAAGTTTAATCTACCCCATGTGCTCATGATGTAGCATGCTCTTTCTTTGCACAACCAACAACAAGTCCTCAACTTGAAAATAAGGATTTTCAGCAGATTGATGAAGATGACTTGGAAGAATTGGATCTTAGATGACAGGTAGCTATGTTGACTGTCAGAGTGAGAAAATTCATTCAGAAGACAGGAAGGAACATGGATTTCAAAGAAAAATGACCTGTTTCACTTGATAAATCAAAAATTAAGTGCTACAACTGTCACAGAAAAGGGCATTTTGCTAGGGAATGCAGATCTGGAAGGAATCAAGGGAAAAGATCTTATGGTGACAATGGCAGGAGCAATGCACCAACAAATGAATCTTCATCACAGGCACTGGTGGCTCAAGATGGTCTAGGAGGATATGACTGGAGTAATGATTTTGAAATAGAACCAGTCAACTATGCTTTAATGGCAATCTCTTCTTCAAGCTCATCAAGTTCTTCTGACAATGAGGTACAAAAATGTTCTAAACAATGTCTTGAATCATTGTAAAAAAACTCTTCAAAAGAACTATGGTACTGAAAGAGAAAACATAAGATAAGCAAAACTAGAAATCAGGTTATGAAATATAGCCTTAGAAGTCACTAGAATCTAGATTCATAGACATGAAAGAATGAATAGGCGTTGGGGTGAGAAATATGATTATCAAAACTATAGAGCTTAAAATGTAGAGAAATATAAAACTAACACCTTAAATATAGAATTAGAGCAGGTGTTGATCAGGAAAGAGATGAGTTAAAAGATAAGATTGCAATGGGAAAGAATCACTAAGGAATCTTGAATGAAATACTTAACAGTCAAATGAGTGCTAGAGATAAAACTGGTTAAGGATATAACACACAGTTGAATGAATTAAGTAGCAATCATAAAACTGATAGTGAGAATAGTTTGAGTATTTTTGTGGTTAGATCAAGTGATGAAGAGAACACACCAAAAAATGATAGATTTTTAAAGAATGGGTATAAAGTTGTTCCCCCTCCCATAACAAGGAACTTCTTAACCCTAAGAGCTGACATATCATTTGCAGGGTTAGATAAATATGCCATTAGGAATAAAATCATTGAGTCATAAACAACTAAGCTTAATACTAAAACAAGTGAGACTACAGGTAAAACAAATGATGCAAATACTGAAAAGCCTAAGTCAGCCAGTGAGTCAGTTGTGTCTAATCCTAAAATTAATAGAGATAGAGTTATCATTGAGGATTGGAACTTAGATGATGAGGAAGACGAGTATGAAGTGCAAACAGTTAGACCTAAGACTCAAACAGTTAAGACTAGAGATGATAAAAGTGGTCAAAATTCTAAGAAACAAGGAATTAGTTTTAGAAAAGTAAAGCTTGTTTTGTTTGTAAAAGTATTGACCATTTGATCAAAGACTGTAATTTTCATGACAAAAAGAGTCAAGAGTCTAAGCTGAAAAATGTGGTTAATACTGGTCAAAGGGAGGGCAAACCAGTATGGGATAATACTAAAAGGGTTAATCATCAAAACTTTTCAAAATACCCACATTTAAGTAAGACTTTTGTCCTATCAGGAGTACTAATAAGAACAGGTTTGCATAGGCCAAGTGTTAGTACTGCTAGGCCAATTTGTACTGCTAGGCCAAGTGTTAGTACTGCTAGGCCTATTTGTACTGCTAGGCTAAGTGTTAGTACTGCTAAGCCAAATGTTAGTATTGTTAGACCATTTGCTCTAAAAATAGCACAAACTAGTGGTGCTATTAGACCAATTTACCTAAGAAATGGACAATGTAAGACCAAGAGCGCTCATATTTCACTATAGAGGTCTTATACCAAAACAGCCTTTTAGACCCAAAGACTTAAAACAAGATGTTAAAATTTTTGGGGTTCAACATATGACTAATGCTGGGACAAGAGCAGTAGTTATACTGGTAAGGGTAAGATGGATACTGACCTTAAAAAGTTAAGGTGGGTTTTGAGGCCTAAGGGACACCCCGAAAACAGATTATGAAAACCATTAAAAGAGAAAAGTGGGACTATGAACTCACTGTGGATAAGAGTAGCGATCAAGAAATCAAAACAAGAAAGACGAGCGTCAACAATCAACCGTGGCCTATAATAGTGGCGCGTGACTAAAATTCATACTTATAATGTAATGTAACTTAATATAAAAGAATCAAATACTTATTTATACATTGGCATGTAATATTATCATATGTTTAAGAATCCATGTTTTAGAGTCACTTAAAGTACCACTTCTATATTTTCTGAAATTCTATTGGTTTTTACTAGACGTCCTCTATACTTAAAGAGTTACTAAATGGTCGGATTAGACGCTCTTCTTCTATATTAACTTACCTATATATGTTGATTAACTACTGTATTTCACCCATAAACTATAGCCACTTCAAAATAATCATTAAAGACACACCAATGCAAAAACAGGGTCTGCTGGACTTATCAAAAGTTTGGCAACAGCAGACCCCCTTAAACACCTCAGAAAAATCTAAAACAAAATCAGTAGGTTACACACATCATGAACATGTTCCAGTTCAAATTTCATCAAAAATTATTAAGTTTTGTAGGATCCCGTTAACACTTCATATAATACATATGATGCATGAATTTGTAACAAGAAATTAGTAAGAAAGATGGTGGTGTAGAGAGAGAAAGAAGAGAGAGAGATGAGAGAATTAAGAGAAAAGATATTTATTAAAAATGAGAAGAGATATTTTTCTAAGTAAAAAATATCTATATATACCCCTACACATTTAATGTAACGCGCGGGATATTTAACTAGGACTCGGGCTCGGGTTTTGCTTGGGATTAAACCCGAAACATATACAATATTAGTTTAACTATCGAGCCCGATTCCCGATAATATTCTATTACAACATTAACTAATTAATTGACCGAGACTTAAATACATAATGAACGAACTTCATGTTCGACTCAATATTTTGAGGCTAACAATCTCCCCCGAAGTGAGTTCAATGATGACACTCCTTCATGAGATAATGAGATTGCTTTTGTCGTTAAGCTCATGTGGTCTTGGTCTTTCTCTTTGTTCTTTGTTGTAAACTTGTTCCTTCATGCTTTGCGGTCTTTACTTTTGGCCTTTGTCATTGTCTTTTACGTCTGTGCCATCTTGCGATCTTATGACTTTGACCAACATGCTCATTCTATGCATCATCTTGAAAGCTTTATTTCAGAGTTTGCGGAAGTCTTTGTCTTTAAATCTTGAGCTTTCTAGATAGTATGTCTTCGTAGATTGAGCATTTGAATGGGATTGAGGTTGCCGTTACCACCGTTTGACCTGCAGGTTTACGTTAGTGATAAACGAGAAAATTGATTTGAAAATCAATCGACGTGTCACTCGTTAAAGTGTTTTTGTAACACATCGAGAGTGTCATGTTTTTATCAAAATTCATCAACCGTCAATTCATTTACTGGACCATCTCGTGATCCAGTTGTCACAAGTTTGATTCATATAGAATCTCGCAAGTCACCTACCAAGAGCTTGTTTGATGCTGGCTCAAGCAGGATTTCCATCTTCATTGTGAATACATTAGTATCACTCGGATGTTCTGGCAAATATCACAATGATATTGCGTAGGACTCTTGATAACAGCTTGTGAACCTGATGATGTTCAACAAGTGTTTGAAATGGAATGTGTCCTAACGAGATTTTGATTGATCTCTTGGCTCTAGACTCGATTAGTGCATTTTGGTTTTAGTACTCGGAGGCTGGAGCATATTGCCACCTATTCAATATCAACAATCTCGGAGTGAGATGTCAATAGATAACGTGTGTATCTCCGTGACAAATGAGACAAGTTTCTGTTGAGAGAAACCCGAATGGCTGGAACTTGAGAAGATATTGCTCAAGAATGTTGCTAAAGCTCTGGATGATGCCACAAGACCAACTTTTGAAACGAAGAAAAGGGATATTGCATCTCAAAAAGGGCAACCATCAAACTACTACAACAATAACAAACTTAGTACTGGTAGGTCACACTTATTAGAACTGCCTACTACGCCGTAATGATTGTGCTGTCAAGTACACACCCCATAGGTGCAAAATGCTGGGTATCATCATTTGTCTATCTTGGAGGAAAAATACCTACATTGATCATCTACACTCCCTAATGCTGATATTACCCATTGAATCCAAATATGCCGATTCTTGAAAGATGATTCTGATGCATTTTCTATAAGTTATGGCATTTCAACTGGACCTATGATGATGAGAAAACACTTGGGTGCATGGTGACTTTCAACAATAAAGGCATGACACCAGTAATGTCCGTTCCAAATTTCAACAACTATGCCTAATTTGCGACAATACTGGATCCTAACTCATTTCATATATTTAACCATTTTAACGTTTCTCTGTTATAAAGTTAATTCAGATCTTACGACACGTAATCAAGAATCAACTATGAATTACACTTTGGATAGGCGCCACAGCCATCATTCTGATAATTCTAGAGAGGCGATCATGGGTATCATCAGCACATATAAAGATGGAGGAACAAATTCTATATATGACTACAATGTGTGGATGCTGCTTCACATCACTCTTCTAAGAATAGCCATTATAACTACCCATTTGTAGGTTCAGCGTCTGACTTATAATCAAAATTCAGAACATCCACACATGCAGAACTTGTTTGTATCTCAAGTCTAAAGATGACTTATTTACCATTCTTCTATATCTACTCATACTAAGGAATCCAAAAGTAAATATCAAAGGTTGGAGGCGTCCAAATTTGCATACCTTTTGAATAACATTGCAGTTTGGTGGGAACAATCCACAAATCTCAAATAATACAACCAACACTCCATTGTCTATAATTCAATAACAATATTCCCATATTGCTTAACGCGATAATGGACCAATCTTAAAATAAAGAAATTTCTATCTAGGGAATAAACATGCAACATATAGGATAACAATAATTATATGTAATGTAAAACTAACAAATACCATGTCATCTTTACTCATCACGAAAGTCAAAATTGGTCCTTTACAACCCCAATTATCCAAATAATTAAAAAACATATATGCATGAAACCTAATTAGCAACAGTTAAGTCCAATGTTTTCCAACATTTCAACTCTTTCTTTATTATAAGACACTAAAAAGTATTGATAAACGTTCCGATACTTCGTTTCAAATTTAAAAATTTATGACGAATTTGAATGATATGATGCATGCCGTAATGTAATTCCATACTATTGCAAATCTCAAAGTATGGAAATGTGACAATAACCCTTTAAATGGGGTATTTCGAAGTCAACACATACCTATCTTATACAGTCTCTCTTACAGTTTACTTAAAATGTAAAGTATTCTCATGTCTTTAATGAGAATGCCAACAATGCTCTTAGCTGAGCCTATCTAGAAATAGATCTTAATCATAATAGAAATCCTTCATTAACTAGGTTGATTTTATTCTCTACATCAGGTACTCAAACAACACTACATGCCTTATAATAGATATCCGTAAACATTTGTTTTTAACAGTCATCTAAAATCTCACAGTTATATATTGTTTATCTAAATACTCTCAATTAGATACACAATGTCTTTTAGCTTGTACTTGCTTCTTGTGTAAAAGTAACAACCAGTCTCTCATACACAATATAAATAAATATAATACAATGAATCCTTAAGTTAACAACATCAGTTTTGATTATAGTTACAAAATATGATCTAAAGTGAAATATACAATTTTATACTTGCTTGATAGATATATTGGAGCATCGGTGTTGACTTCATTTTCCATATGTCTCATACAATAAACATTATTCAATGTCGTTTGTTATTCCCTAACTTTTCGTGAAGTTTCATTCCAACCTCAGGGATTAACACCTAGCTTAGATGGAATGATGCTTTCAATACATTACATAACATATGAATTTTAAGGAAAAACATAGTGCTCCCACTTGATGTCAGGTGTACTCAAGAGTTATCTTAATTTAATCAAAAATCATATTGTAATTAAACTTAAGATTTCAACTCCTAGATGCATGATCCAATCCACACTTGATTTTTTTATCTTGTATACTTTATAACATAACCTTTTGATTACACACCGTCCTCGCAAAAGGTAATCATAAAGAAAAGATTTATAAACTTAATTGTCATATTACAAATATAGACTCATAACTCTTTTGATTACATATCGTCCTCGCAAAGGTAATCACTAAGGAAAGAGTTATGATCCTTAATTCGCCATATGTCAAATTCAAGAAAACCTGTATAACAATTAGTTATATTTATATAATTAACGCTATAAAAAGAAGGATTTAATCATAGTCAAATCGCTTGAGTAAAGATTAAAAACTCTTGTCATCATCAGACATAACCATGTATACAATTTTGTTCTTAAAAAAAGCCTTTCTTCAAAAGAAATCATTTTAACCTAACATTTACTGTTTGGTCAAAATCAGATATGCTTAATTCGCGTTAAAGATATCTAACTTGCAATCGGACACAACAATAACGTCATTATACCCGCATGATAATTTAATCAACAAGCAATAAATTACCTCGCGCTTGATGCCGAAGTTATTTTTACACCTTTATTTTATTTTCTGTAAGTGTGAGGGTCAGTTTTATTTTGATATTTTCCGGAATAATTATGTGGGTAATTTTTTGATCGGAATGAATCGTTAGATATCTGTTATATATTTGATAAATAAAGTTTATTATATAAAAAAATCGTAAATAGTTAAAAGCCGAGGGTACGTTTTGTAAATTTTCTTTTTTTTCTATTCATAGTAAATTTTAACATTTTTAATAAAATCGTGCGTATGTGAGAAGCATTGCAATATTGAGCTCGTTTTGTTCGCAATGCGAAGATCTTTACGCGGGTATTTTTTGATCTAGACGAATAGGTAGATATGTGTTTGTATTTCATAAATAAAGTTTATTATAAGAAAAAGTCATAAATAGTTAAAGTCGATGGTTCATTTTATAAGTTTTTATTTTGGGCCGAATTTTTTTACTTGGGCCGGAGTTGGGCTAATTTGGCCCACGACGTAATACGCCGTCGTTTCAAAAGGCTTTTGAATATATAGATAATGTTCTAGCACTTAAAGTTAAGTATAAAAAATCCAGACCAATACTTTTCAAATTCTGTTTTCTATAAAAACATACCCGCCATTTATGCACTAATAAGTTCACAATATTTTTCCATATATTAAAGATATAAATATGTGTGTCATGCAATTCATATTCAAATGAATGGTGCATGCATCATGCATGTAATATAACCAAAATGGAAAAAGTATAAAAGAAATTGCTTGCTTAATCGTATGCTTTGCGGTTTGCATTGATTCCACCGTATAAATTTATCTATTAATACCGAATGCTTTTCCAACATTTAGGCTGCGTTTAGTTGGAGAAAAACACCTTTTGTCCTTTCTTAAATGTTTTGTTAAAACAAGGAAAACAGAGATCATTTTAATCTCCGTTTTCCAACAACATTTTCTACAAAACACAAAATTCCTATTTTCTCTTTTTATACACAAAACTAGAGAAAAAATGGTATTCTTTTTTCCCGGTGTTTTCCTTTTATGACACCCATATCTATTTTCTCCTTATTTTCTACGTTTTATAAGTTTTTTGATGTTTATGTACGCTGACAGACTTTTTTTGCGTTTTCGTCCGTTTTTTACGATTTCGACAGTTTTTTTACGTTTTCGCCCGTATTTTTACGTTATAGTCCGTTTTTTTACGATTTCGTCTGTTTTTTATATGTAGATTCTTCATTTTTTTTACGATTTCGTCCGATTTTTACATTTCGTCATTTATTTACGATATTCGGTCGTTTTAACGATTCGTCTGTTTTTTATGAATCGTCCTGTTTTTTTACGTTTACGTCTGTTTTTTTACGATTTCGTTCGTTTTTTTTACGATTTCGTCCTTTATTTACGTTTCGTCCGCTTTTAACGATTTGGACAATTTTCGCCCGTATTTTTTAACGTTTTCGTCCGTTTTTTTATGTTTTCATCTGTTTTTTATTACGATTTCGTCATTTTTTTTTACGATTTCGTCCGTTTTTTTTACGATTTCGTCCGTTTTTTACGATTTCGTCTTTTTTTTTACGATTTCGTCCGTTTTTTTACGATTTCGTCCGTTTTTTTACGATTTCGTCCGTTTTTTTACGATTTCGTCCGTTTTTTTACGATTTCGTCCGTTTTTTACGATTTGATCCTGTCTTTACGATTCGTCCGTTTTTTTTACGTTCCGTCCATCTTCTTTTCACGTTTCGTCCGTTCTTTTTACTTCTTCGTCCGTTTTTTACGCTTATCGTCCGGTTTTCTTACGATTCTCCGTCATTTTTTCTACGATTTCGACGTTCGTTTCTAACCGAATTCGTTCCGATTTTCTTTACGATTCTGGTCCTTTCTTTATGATTTTCTCCGTTTTTACGTTTTCCGTCCTTTTTATTTACGATTTCCGTCATTTTTTACGAATTCGTCCGTCTTGTTTATACGATTTTTACGTTCGTTTTTTTAACGATTTGGTCTTTTCTTTAATGAGTCGTCCGTTTTTTTACGTTATCGTCCTGTTTTTTTAAGATTTCGTCTGTTATTTTTTACGATTTCGTGCCAACAGTCGCTTTTTTTACTGGTTTTTTGTTTCCTCCGGTTTCTTTACGATTTCGTTCTTTTTTTAAACTCACGAATTTCGTTCGTTTCTTTTTACGATTTATTTCGTTTTTTAAACGATGTTTCCCTTTTTTTACGTTTTCGTCCTTTTTTTACGATCTTACCGTTAGTTTTTTACGATTTCGTTGTTTTTACGATTTCGTCCCTTTTACGATTTTCCGTTTCTTTTTTAGTGTTATCGCCCTTCTTTTTACGATTACCGTTTTAGTGTGTTTTACGATTTTGTCGTTTTTTACAGACGACAAACGTAAAAAAAGTACGAAACTTAAAAAAACGTACCGAAAACTAAAAACACCGGACGAAAACGTAAAAAGGACGAAATAAAACAAAACGAGCGTAACGTAAAAACGGACGACAAAACGAAAAAAGCGACAAAATCGTAAAATACAGACGAATCGTAAACAAAAAGCGGACGAATTTTGAAATAAACTAACAAAATCGTACAAAACAGACAACATCGTAAAAAAAAGACGCAATCGTTATAAAAATGATCACGAAATCGTACAAAAGAAATTGACCATCGTAAAAAACTGACGAAACGTATAAAAATTAGACAAACGTAAAAAAGCTAAGAAATCGTAAAAAAACACGGACTGATAATCTTAAACAACCGGATGAAAACGTAAAAAACAGAGAAATCGTAAAAAAACAGACGAAATCGTAAAAAATGGACAAAACTAAAAAAATGCGACGAAAACGTAAAAAAGCGGACGAAAATGTAAAAAAACGGACGAAAACGTAAAAAAACGGACGAAAACGAAAAAAACAGACGAAAATGTAAAATTACGGACGAAAAGTATAAAAAACCATTAAATAAATTAAATTCATCCAGTAGACCATTTATCCCATAATTGCTGTTTTAGCCCATGCCCGTACCCTTTTTGCTGATGCCCGGGTCATGCCCAGCCCCCCGTTATTGCCGCCTCAATTTTATGTAGTTTCTAATATGTCTTTATAATAATTACAAAAGTAAATCGAGAATATAGATACAAATAACAAATACAGAACACAAGTAATTCTAGTCTTTTGTAAAATAAGAAAACACAATCTCACATTTCTTTTTTTATCTAAACGCGTTCCAAATTTCAAGTTGTTTTGTGGAGATGGAAACCCCACCTTTTTCTACAAACGCATAACATAAGAATGAAGGAAAAAATGCTTTACAACCTAAACCAACCTAAGTTTTCCCCAAATCCTTCCTTCCTGATCCATCAACAGATCTCGTAGTGTCCGTTCATACCTATATCATAAATCTTATTTTTGTTTTAATTTAGTTATAATAATTTTTTTTAAATAAATGAAAAAGTAAAAAAAAGTGGGGTCCCAATTGTTAGTACAAAATTCGTATCGGGTTAGCGAGGTGCTGGAAGTCCCTTGTCGGGTCGGGCCTCCAAGTGACTTGAATGAGGGATCTTGTACTAGAGCAAGAGAAGTGATGATTTTCTGCACAATTAAAAGTAAACCGTTAGCCTTACCGTGGGGACGGACCCCACGATTAGACTCCGGCGTGAGAGTAAGTATTCATATTGTCAGAGTATGTGTCAGAGAGAATAAGAATAATTGTGTACCTTTTGGGATGTATTGTGACCCCTATTTATAGGTGTCTAGTACTAGGGTTTCCTAGTATTTCGGTTACTTTAGTAGTGGCTGGAGTGGGTCCCTTGTCGGGCAAGGGTCCGCGATAATCGTGTTGAACGGACGCAGATGTTCTGCGGGCGGACCGTCTTATAGGTGGATCCGCGGACGGATCGTCTACAAGTGGATCCGCGGACGGATCGCTAGGTTCGGGGCCGAAGCCCACGCGAGTTTGGGCTTTACCATGGCCTGTTATTGATAGGTTTAGCCATAAAGCCCAAGTGATAATGTGGCCCAAGCCCAGAGGCTTGGTATACCCATTATACGTCATCAAGTCCCCCCAGTCTAGTATGATATTGCCCGTGGGTTATTTCCTGCGTGCGGTGATCAATGCTAGACTTTTACTTTATTTCCTCCTTGCGTTCTGTTTTTGTGCCGTACGTCTTCTGAGTTGGTGACGCTTCAATTACGTGGAGCGTTGCTGTCCTTTTATCCATTTTGACACTTTATTTTCTTCTACGATAGTTCGAGTTTATAAATAAAACAATAATAATCTGGAATATCCCAAATCCAAATATTCGTTGTAGGAAGAGATGCCCACTCCTTGTGGTTTACCGGCTCAGACAGCGTCACCATCTATTACAAGAGCAAGCACTTCAAGTCCCGGTCACGTTGAGCTTTAAATATGTAATTGGTAACAAGTGTCCTCACCTTCTTTTATAGTTGCCAGTTTGGATAAGTGGTGTCCATCTATGACATATTTTGGCAGTATAGATTGTAAAACGTTGGTTGATCGGGCATGACTATTTCGTATGGAAGATCATGCTTACATGATTCGAGCGATACCAAGTAATGCATCTTACTACAACCAGTTTTGTCACACGAGCAACTATATATAGCCGTTTCAAGACTCAAAATCAAGAGAGGATTGAAGGTTTATGTTGCAACACATACGAAAACTACACAAATTGCACTGTCAAAAGGTTTATATAGAAGTTTAATTTTAGATTTGCATGAGCATAGTTTATTTTGTTCTTTTGACAATTATTTAGGTTTTGTACATTCAGTAATTAACATGTTCGTATTCTTTAAGGTTGTTGACATACTTATTGTTTTTCAAGTATAATTATGAAGCTTACTAGCCCGTTGAGTGGTAAAAAATGATAACTTCTACTTTTTTAATACTTAATGTACAAGTCTTTTAATGTTTTATCATGTACAATTTTCAATAAACTAAATACAAATTCTATACAGTTACTTCAAATACAACTTTAAAATCATTTACTAAATAATTTACATACAAACTTAAATAAATTGACAAACATTAGCTACTTTGTTACAAAATATTTTATAATATTCAATTTGTAAAAAACATCTATCTAGCAAAAAAAATGTAAGCAATAATTACAAGTCTTTTATGCCCAGCCCATAGGGGGGCTTAGCCATTAGTATATATATTATAATATATATTATTATATTATATATATATTATATATATAATTTTATATATATATTTATTTATATACTAGTTAGTAAACCCGCCCGAGGGGGGGCGGGTTTGGTTTGGGTTTTTTTTTAAGTTTAAGTGTGTAACGGTTGGATTTTTAACACACCGTGATGGTTCTTTAAAAAGTTTTAGACGATGTGAGAGTATTTGCTGAAATCTAGATGAACTGTTTAGGCGGGGGTTCGCTTCATAATATTTTTTTTTTGTTGTTGATACATATTTTCTCACTAATTTCTAATGGTTCAACCAATATAAAACATAAGGTTCACATTGTCTGGTGAATAATATTAAACATTGAACATAAAGCTTGGATGCTCTTGAATTACATATAGATACACAACTTCAGACTTTCGTGAATCTTAGGTGCCGTCCCAATTGCTTTTTGAGACACTTTACGGTATAGAGTAAACTTCTGGAGTCTCGATAATAACCATCTAAATGAGTTGGTGTTCATTGGGCACATCCAAGTTGGGCTTCGACTAAGTCAGAGGATTGAAATGAGCTTTCGTAAGAAGTGGATTAATAAAATGTTGTCGATTTTATGTTTCCTTGGGAACGGTTTTTAAGCGTTGATGCATAGCAATAAGTGATTCCTGTGCCAGAATCCAAAGCGATGGCAGAACGTGTTTCCCAGTTTAATGGAGTTCTACCGGCACCTTTTAGTAAGATGTAAGGTCGAGATGTGTAAATACATCTGTTATCCTTCAGTTCATTATGCCAAATCACAGTGTGTTAGAACCAAGCAACAGTATACACAACACAAAAAATAAACATTTACAACCTGAAGATCCTCTAATTGTTTTAATAAGGTTGAATTTAATTTCAAGTCGTCAATCTTATTTGACTGAATAACTGAATCTAATATGTAGCAAGGTCAAGCATTAGCAGGTTTTGGTGATAGTGAATAAGTATGTAATTAATAAGGTTGACATGTAACTAAGTAAATACCTACCTTTTGCAGATAAATTGTCATTCATTGATTGAGAACAATGCTTTCTATTTTAGCATCAGAAGTTGTATCGTTTCTTAAATCTATTTCATTAATTTCGAGAGTAGATGAATGCGCCATAAGCAACTTGTTTCTTTCCAAATCTACAAATAAATATAATTAGTATGCTTATGTTTCAACAATTAAGTGTGGAGCCTACAAGTAGTACAAAAGATACATACCTGGGAAGGTTGCTCGGTTGTAATGTTTCCTGTGCACCTTTGGGCCAGCGCCACACACGTGCCCAAGGAGATTATCATTCCAACTAAAACATAGGTGTTAAGACAAATAGCCCTTGATAATGACAAATTATAGATAGAAGAAAGTGTTAATAAAGTTGTTACCTTACCCTTAATAGATTCATTGTGATTAATGCGTCATCATAAGAGGAGGGTCTTCAAGAATTCTCTTGCAGTAGACCTACCATAATAGTTCATTACTTCATGTCTATTAATACTCAAAAAAAATTGACATTAAATGAATATAACAATGATAAAGAAAGGGAAAAGCTATCTGAAGATAAGAACAGAGGAATACAGCTCTTATAATTGAATAGATCACGACAACTTATCGCTCAAACTTCGCTGAGCTCCTTTATCAACTGCTGATTTGGGAGTCACACTATTGACATACCAATAAATACGCAAAACTAAGTTAAATGCACAACTCCACTCCTCACGCTGCACAATCACACTATCAATCTCGTTCATTTTACGTAGGCTTTATATAACGGGCTTGCGACAACATACTATGTACTTTCTTTGCTTTTGTATTGTTGGTGCACTTAAAAATATTTGTGGCCATTTATCATGGACCCGTACTTAGTTTTTTATGTTCTACGTAACACTTTTCAACATGTTGAATTTCTTTCACGACCAAACTATTTTGCTTCTAAGACATGTAAAATTTTTATATTTTACTATTCATGTCTATTCAAACACCATGCCAACCCTGTTGATATTGCTACTAATGTTATCATTGTTGCATGATAGATGATTTGTGATAAGATGTATCAAAAAAATGATTTTCAAATCCAAGCCTATTTATTAAACACTTACATGTCATGACGGTGGTTCGAGGTAGTGCGTCAAAAAGAGCGTCTATAAGATCCTTTCTTCTCAAGCATCGAGTTTCTCCATTCCTACACGTCCATTAGGCCATCATCGATAGACAACCACGAAGTACATTTTGTCCGCAAGGTTATATGAGTAGGGAAATAATGAACAAACATGTTGGAACACATTGTGCGTCCATACTCCATAAAGTTATACAGTATGAATATGCAATCATTAACATATTTCCAAAAACTCGTCAAAACCCGCATTGAACAAAGCTTTAACTTTCATATTTTTAATTGATACAAAAAGTTAAATACTTCAAATCAGATTGGAGTAAAGTGTTGCTAAACATGATATACTTACATAGGCATGCCTTTTTGTTTCCCATCATCTAACATCAAGGATCGATCCCTTTATAAATGGCCAAGAATATAAACTTAGAAAACGATATAATGGCAACAAGCACGATAATATATAGGTTACGATTTATCGTAGGAACACACGAGTAACTTTTTAACGGGAACAACTATAGGACAAAGATTATCCGCGACACCAAGCTGTCAAGTAGTAAGCCGTGGTTTTGCAGAATTCTCTATGGCTGCTCCGGTGACGTTTCCTCAACTTTTTGTTTCTCGTAATTCGGAATTTTGGATCTCTTTTGGGTGAAGTGTAAGCTGCTGTGGCTAATTCCGCAAATCCCCTAGCTCCAACTTAGCAAACCAGTAATTGTGCCTCTCAGTTGCGCCCTTAAAAGGTAAGAATCAGTAGTTCTTGTACTCAATTTAGTTAATACCTTTGCGATGATAGAGGTTCCATCAATGAAGCAAAGAACTGGTTTGGTAGTATTTGGATCTATTTTTATAGATTCAAGTTGGCAGCCAAACTTAGACGGGTAGCTGGAGGTAGTGCGTAAAAAAGAGTGTCTTATAAGATCCTTTCTTAATAAAGCACGAGTTTCTCCATTACTACAGGTCATTAGGCATCATCGATAGAACAACCACGAGAGTACATTTTGCCCGCAAGGTTTTATGTGTTGGAAAAATAAATGAAACAACATGATGGAACCACCCCATTACGCGTCCAAATCATTAAGGTTATACATTATGAATATGCAATCATTAACATATATCGTAGCTAAGAACTTTGGCTATGACATTTTCCCACTTTTTGCTACGACATGCGTCGAAGCCAAAAGTTGAAATTGTTGTAGTGTAACTCGCATTGAACAATAAGCATGTAAACTTTGATATTTTCATTGATAAAAGAAAGTCTAAATACTTCTATCAAGATGGAGTTTAAAGTGTTGCTAAAACATGTTATTCTTTCCCACCATTCTAGCACCAAGCATCGAACCTATTAAACTTGGCCAAGGAATATAAACTTAGAAAAGATATAATGTCAACAGACCACGATACTATATACTATTGTACCACGAAAAATTAAACAAAACTGATGCTTATTACCTCAAGGAAAAAGTTTAAACAACCTTGGAAATACGAAAAGAGATACTTTGTGAAGTACGTTACTCACTTAGATCAAACAAAAAACATGTGTACATAGACTAATGATAATGAATTAAATGAATTAAGAGATGATATGACAATGATAATGAATATGCAAAAACACAAGTATTGACAAACCTGATATGAAAAATTATCGCAGTAAAATCTAAGTTCTTATCTCATCTATTATCATCATGCCTTTAATTTCCTATTACTATTGGTTAACATAGAATAATTGATTTTGGCTTCCAGGTGTAGGAAAAATAAATATGTATTTCAAATACGCAATGACTCTAAGAATATGCAATGATCTTTATTCATAACTAAACGGCTCATCACAATTCAACTTGAGTTAAGTTATAAACATTGGTCTAGTGTACTCTGCAAGGGTTAGTAGCATAACAATTTAGGGCTTCACGGTGGAATTGAAATGGTTTACAATTTTTGCTTGTTCAATATTAATAACTAATGTTGTAGTAGTTTACGATCCTCCCTATATAAACATAATTTATAGTCGAACAAAAATCATGCATACTTATGTTTTTGCAAAAGGAGCTATTACAGAAGGTACATACTTATGATGATAAAACTATAAATTTTGAGGGAGCAACTGAAGACGGGATAAGAAGCGTGCTAGAACTGAAACACAAAAAACATGATCTGTATTCTCAAAACCAAAACAAAAAATTGAAAAGATGTTTTTAGATGGATCAAAGTTCATTTGAGGTTTTTGACAAAGAGGGTATTTTTTTTTCTGGAGGCATCTTAGGGTTTTGATAAAATGTGAGGCGTGTATGTATATAATAAAAATCAGAAATTTAGGTTGTGTTAGGTTTTATATATATCATTATTGTTTTTCATAGTAAAGCACAATTGATGGCTTGACTCAGTTGGTTAAAATCATTGCATAGTAACACTGGGTCATGAGTTCAAACTTTGCTATGTACATAATTGTTAACATTTTTTCTAAAAATTTAGAAATTTATTGAATTGTGGGTGCCATGTCATCGTTGAGTCACTATTTCATATTAATCCAGTCATAGTTAGCCTCATATATAAGTTATAGATATATATATATATATATATATATATATATATATATATATATATATATATATATATATATATATATATATATATATATATATATAGAGCTAGGATCAAATGAGAAGTTTTCTTAAATTAAAAAGGGATAGATGTAACTATAAAACCATATACCGTGAAGCACCGACGTAAATTAGATGCATCTCTATAATCATAGATGCATTATAATGCATCATAATGTGTTTTCTAGATGCATATACGTATATTAGATGCATTTCGTGATTTCTCTTGTTTTTTGTTCCTCTACATGTGCCGAAATCATGAAAATCAATTTGCATCATCTACACATCAAATTAACTTTCTAAACTCAAAATGTTGCATCTAGATGAATAGAAATGCATCTAATGCAAGTCATTGCATCTCCAAAAGTGTGATTTTAGTCACTACTACCACTTTCTTATTTTAAATTTACTTTTCTCACTGGATCACTACTCTATATTATTTAAATATAATATATATATATATATATATATATATATATATATATATATATATATTGGAAGGTTAAAATAAAAAGACAAATATTCGTGAGAAGGATAAAAAGAAAACTTTTTTTTAAAAGTTCTCAAAAAATTCCAAAAAAATTCTACAAAAGCAAGTATGTTGATGCATAAAACTTTTGTAAAGGAAGTTTTTCTAATTTTGGTTTTTATACGTTTTTCTTCAATGCGCAATAAAAGAAAATTTTGATGCACAAAAATTTTTTGATGCACAAATTTTTCAACTTGTTATAGTTTGATGCGCAATAAAATTTTGATGCAAAAAGTCAAAAGAAGTTGGGTACAAAAACGAATTTTTGATGCACAAAAAACCGATTTAATGCACAAATATTTTTTTTAATAATTTTTTTTCGGCAAAACTATTCCAACTTTCTACGAAAAATATTCCTTTACACTGTTTCTTGCACCAACATACCACGATATGTGGAATTTTTTCAGAATTTTTTGAGAACTTTTTAAAAAAAATAAATCTTTTTATCCTTCTCACGAATATTTGTCTTTTTATTTGATCTTTATCATATATATATATATATATATATATATATATATATATTGTTGTTAATATGGAGGATTATGAGTGCGTGGTGTCTCAACTTAAACTATTATATTTTTAGAGTTGTGTGATTCTATCATGGTTCTAAAAAGCGCGCCATGGCGTCACAAAGGCCTCGCAAAGGCGCGAGGCGTGACCTCTACGCCACGCAATAGAACAAGGTTTGGGCTTAAGACTTGACGTGAGATGAGGAGTGAAAAAACGTGATAAGACACGATAAAACGTGATGCGTAAGGTTTTTGATTCAATTTCCGATAAATATGTATTTTTATTTAAAAATGAAAAAGTTACACTGCAAAGATAGTTTCTTGACTTTATTCTTATGTATGGAACTTTTTGTAAAATCAATATAATTTGTAATATGTTATAAAATATATACAATTAATAAATATTTTCAATATTTTTGTGTCGGAGTTAGTCTCGCTTTAAAAAACGCCATGCTCGCAAAGGCGTGAGGCTTGGGCCATGCCGCATCATGCATCGCCTCACGCTATTTATAAAACTTGGATTCTATTATTCACGAACTAACTGATTTTATTTATGCATTATGGAAATTATTTACATATATATCATTATTCAAAACACTTTATTTTTTATTTAGCCATGATCATGTCCAATACGAATACACAAGAAATCTTTTATTCAAATGTGTTCCACTTTATCAGTCAATATATTTTATTAGCTGGCAATATTATTCGACACGTTTGATTGGACTCTTTTCAATTTTAGTCGGCTCTATGTTTAGTATGTTTTCAATAGGCTTAGTCATGATTGGTTGTACATTTATCTCTTAGCTATTTCATTATTATCTTAGGCTCAAAGCTCTATCTCTGTGTAGTATATAAGTCGATTGTTTTGTGGAGATATGCAAGGAATGAATTACCCTTCAATATGGTAATCAGAGCAAAAACCGATTCTCTCCTAATTTCTCTCTAAAAAGTCGACCCTCTCCCTAAAGTTCTCTCTATACTCTCTCGGCTACTGCTGTTAACTCTAAAATTCATATCAATTGTTTTTTTCCATATCTTTTCTTTACTGCATCTTCAATTCTAGCAGCATTGTTGATTTTATTTGGTTTCAATAAAATTAAAATAATAGTTCTGATCGAATTCGATTGGTTAGGAAAGAAGGTGTATCAATCAACTTATTTTATTATGGTCACCTGTAACCTAGCCTAATATGTGGCACATTGTGGGGGGGGAACTTATGTTGCTAACTGTTTCTCACCACAAATTCGCATTAAAGATTGTCGCATCCCAGGTAAGGTTATACGCGGTCCCGCTCAGGACTTATCTTATGCATCCATGCCTATACTACTCATAATTAGTGCGTTTAGCACATGCACTCATGACCCAAACTTGGCACCATGGATACAAGTTCCTTCTTCTCATTTAAATTTTAATGCAAGTAATTTTAAGTCCTTTTGATAAACGCTTATTTCATCGTTGACGTTGGTGATGCAAGTCTATTCCGTCATCAACACATGGCCATAGCACTTATTCCTTCCCCATCTTCGCCCATCTTCATCTTCATAATGTTTCTTGCATACCCCAATTATAATTATAAATCTCATTTTCTGTTCGCCAGTCTCACTAGGGATCTATAATTTGATACTTTATTGATTTTGACAACCTTTGGTTTTTTTCAGGATGGCATTAATTGACTCTCATATCCTTCCCTTTGATGTGTAGCTAGGGCGATCTCTTAGCCAGTTCCAAGCCGAGAACTTATCCCACTGCTTTTCTTCGAAAAGTGCTTCTCGTGGCATCAAAGCCTAGGAAAGACGGGTGATATAGTGTAGTTTGCTTGGTTTAGTCGTTTTATTTTCATGTACTAGAGAATAATTTTAACATATTGGTCCACGCGTGCCAATGGGCAAACATGTGATGCTTCCTTGTCATAGTTCAGATTCTATTGGCGACTTACTTTGTTTTGATTTGGTCCATTTGATTTATGGAACATCTCTCATTTTTAGTTTAGGGGTTTTAAATCATAGGTCTTTTTCCTTGTTCATTTCTCTCTGTACTCATGGTTTTTCACTTTTCGTTCAAATAGTTGAAATGTTGGTGTTAATTTTTGGCAACGTTTGGATTTTAAAAAGAAATGTATGGATAAAGGGTCTAAAGAAAGAAGCCCTCCACACAACTTAAGGCAGAAACCGGGTCAATACATATGCTGTCAGAATCACAAGTTGATTGCTGACATTGAAAACGACATCATGGACCCAGTGATGCAATGCACAACCCTTCCCAGCCATTCGGGTTTCTCTCAACAGAAACTTGTCTCATTTGTCACGGAGATACACACGTTATCTATTGACATCTCACTCCGAGATTGTTGATATTGAATAGGTGGCAATATGCTCCAGCCTCCGAGTACTAAAACCAAAATGCACTAATCGAGTCTAGAGCCAAGAGATCAATCAAAATCTCGTTAGGACACATTCCATTTCAAACACTTGTTGAACATCATCAGGTTCACAAGCTGTTATCAAGAGTCCTACGCAATATCATTGTGATATTTGCCAGAACATCCGAGTGATACTAATGTATTCACAATGAAGATGGAAATCCTGCTTGAGCCAGCATCAAACAAGCTCTTGGTAGGTGACTTGCGAGATTCTATATGAATCAAACTTGTGACAACTGGATCACGAGATGGTCCAGTAAATGAATTGACGGTTGATGAATTTTGATAAAAACATGACACTCTCGATGTGTTACAAAAACACTTTAACGAGTGACACGTCGATTGATTTTCAAATCAATTTTCTCGTTTATCACTAACGTAAACCTGCAGGTCAAACGGTGGTAACGGCAACCTCAATCCCATTCAAATGCTCAATCTACGAAGACATACTATCTAGAAAGCTCAAGATTTAAAGACAAAGACTTCCGCAAACTCTGAAATAAAGCTTTCAAGATGATGCATAGAATGAGCATGTTGGTCAAAGTCATAAGATCGCAAGATGGCACAGACGTAAAAGACAATGACAAAGGCCAAAAGTAAAGACCGCAAAGCATGAAGGAACAAGTTTACAACAAATAACAAAGAGAAGGACTAAGACCACGTGAGCTTAACGACAAAAGCAATCTCATTATCTCATGAAGGAGTGTCATCATTGAACTCACTTCGGGGGAGATTGTTAGCCTCAAAATATTGAGTCGAACATGAAGTTCGTTCATTATGTATTTAAGTCTCGGTCAATTAATTAGTTAATGTTGTAATAGAATATTATCGGGAATCGGGCTCGATAGTTAAACTAATATTGTATATGTTTCGGGTTTAATCCCAAGCAAAACCCGAGCTCGAGTCCTAGTTAAATATCCTGCGCGTCACATTAAATCTGTAGGGGTATATATAGATATTTTTCACTTAGAAAAATATCTCTTCTCATTTTAATAAATATATTTTCTCTCAATTCTCTCATCTCTCTTTCTTCTTTCTCTCTCTACACCACCATCTTTCTTTCTAATTTCTTGTTACAAATTCGTGCATCATATGTGTTATATGAAGTGTTAACGGGATCCTACAATTAGCCTCCTGGTTTTGTTGACAATCGGTATCCTCATCATGTTTGTCTTTTACAGAGATCTTTATATGGACTGCGGTTTGCAGGTTATGCCACACGAGCTGGATTTTATCATAGTCGATGCGATTCCTCATTGTTTATCTATAGACAGGGTTCTCAGGTTGCTTACTTACTTATTTATGTGGATGACATCATTCTCACAGCTTCTTATCCAGCCTTACTTCAGCAGATTATAGGTTCTCTAAATAATAAGTTTGACATGACTGATCTTGGGGCGCTTAATTACTTTCTTGGTATTTTTACTGATCGTACTCCTACAAGTTTGTTTTTGTCACAGAAGAAGTATGCTCTACAACTCCTTGAGCGTGCTCACATGGTTACTTGTAACCCTTCTTGGACACCCGTTGATACAGAGTCTAAACTTGGTCCGGAAGGTGCTCCTGTTCAGGATCCTACTTTATATTGCAGCCTTGCAGGGGGGCTCCAGTATCTTACTTTTACACATCCAGATTTATCTTATGCAGTTCAGCAGATTTGCCTTTATATGCATGATCTGAGAGAGCCACATTTAGCTGCTCTCAAGCGTATCTTGCAATATGTTCAGGGTACTTTGGATTTAGGCCTTCATTTATATGCGTCCTCCACTACCTCTCTGGTTGGTTATACTGATGCTGATTGGGCGGGTTGTCTATCTACACCCATGTCTACCTCAGGTTATTGTGTCTTTTTAGGTGATAACTTATTATCTTGGTCCGCTAAACGACAACACACTCTTTCACGCTCTAGTGCCGAAGCTGAATACCGGGGTGTTGCTAACGTTGTAGCAGAAACTGCATGGCTTCGTAATCTTCTTCGTGAGTTACACTCTCCTTTATCGACTGCAACTCTTGTCTACTGTGATAACGTTAGTGCTGTTTATATGTCTGCCAACCCTGTTCAACATCAACGGACGAAACACATTGAGATCGACATTCATTTCGTCCGAGATATGGTTACCGCTGGTCAGGTTAGAGTTCTACATGTGCCCTCTCGTTTCCAATATGCCGATATTTTCACCAAGGGGCTGCCTTCCGCATTGTTTGAAGAATTTCGATCCAGTTTGAGCGTACGGCCTCCTCCCGCTCCAACTGCGGGGGCGTATTAGTCAATATATTTGATTGATATTTGATTAGTTACCTTCCTAAATTAGTTGATATATTTTTGGATGCTTTGTCATCATTAGCTGTATCGTAGTTATCTTGGGCTCAAGCCCATCCCTTTTGTAATCTATATATACCTTGTCATTTGTGAGAAATAATCAAGGAAAACCAATTACCTTCAATACATATAACATGAGTTATTTCTTTTTCTTTATGTAACACATCATCAAAATATGCATTTATTATACTTAACACTTTATAGATTTTAGTAATTAGTGAGACACAAAAAGTTCACCTAGCGACTAAGAGAAATGCTACGACTTTATAAATTTTTCATAAGAACTTTTACAAAATGAGATGTAACAAAATGATTTGACAAGAAAGAAAAAGTCTGTGAAGGAAAATAGTAGCAAAAGTGTCGTAACATATCATTATTTGAAAGTGTTTTTTAAATGTTGTGATTTATGCAAATCTGTGACTACTAAGACTACTCTTATTAGTCACCCGAAAAAACACTCCATCACAGGACACATGAGAGCCACATCATCTTTCTCTCTCTAACTTTTTACCCTCACTACCTCTCACATTTCACACTTATCAGTCACCACCACCCTCACCGGATAAACCGTTATTATATAAAAAAACTAAAACTTTTATTATTCATAAATTAAAAACGTTCAACAGATAATTAAACGCGCAAACGTACGAAATTAAAGACGTAAACATTCAGAAACTTTAAATTGTATCCTTGTGAAAACCTTAACCATGTTTCTCAATGTAATGTTAAGATAATAGTTTGATGGTTTAGGGGTAAACACCAAAACATTATGAAGTATCAAAACAGCTTCGACGGTGATCGACTTTCCATAACCTCTCTCTGAAAGGACTTTGTGATGAATTGTACCTAGAAATTATGCTGGAAGGATCTTTGAGTGTTACAATTAACTCATCTAGTGCATTCGGCTTACAAGACTTTATTACTGCTACAACCTTTTAAAGTTTCCCATTCACGCGAAGCTAGGTTTTCATATCATCAAAACAACCAATTGTGATACCCCCTTCAGCAACTAGATAATGAACCGCGCTAAGCCATGGGCCACGCGTAAAATGATCATCCTCACTCGCATCCTCAATTATTTTCCTATACTCATGTGTCAGCCTTTCACAGTCATGGCCACCTTTTCTAATCTCTGTTGTTTTACGGTGCTTTGCCGCTTGAAGAATATCAGCAGGACCTGGTATTATCCTAACCGCATCACCATCAAATGGATGAACGGGAGACGAAGTAACGTGCATGTTGTTTTGGAGCTACGAATGGTGAGTTGTGGTATCATCATGTGTTTCAGGGAGTGTTTTGTTGAGACATTTTGTTAGAGAGTATGAATGCTAAGTTGTGTTTAAAATGAATGAAGGTAAGTGGTATTTATAGGGGAAAATATATGTTGAAAAAAGTATCCGTTGCATAGATGTACACGTACGAAATCAAACAAACTAAAAATTCATTCATTTAAATAAAAAAACAAATTATAATACAAAATTTATATAAATACGAATTTTAAAAAAACAATACAAAAACTAAAACACAATGGTTGGCCTATTTGTTTTTACATGCATCCAAACAAATTTAGTATTGATTTGGTGTTCTATATTTGCCGCGTTTCTAAACAAAGCATTATGCATCTCGTAATATTTATCAGATTCTTCTTTCAAAAGAGTGTCAATCAAAACACGTTTCTCTTGCGGAATGTCATTGCATTCCTCATATGCTTTCCGCAGATCATCTTTAGCTGTGCTCGCATTTTCAAATTCAACGACTAAGTTCATAATCGTAAGCTGCTGAACTTTATCCTCCTCAATTTGTTTTCTGAACCATAGCTTTGATTTCATAGACGGTATGTGAAAACGAACAAACCATTAAGATTTTTTATAAATGATATATAAAAGAAGTTGTGTTTAAATATAAAGTTTAAAGAGTATTTATAGGTAAATAAAATGATAATGAAAAAAGTTTTTTTTTATTAAACATATATACTAGAGGACAATTGCACATCGCCCGAAAAGTTTTTGGCTCATCTTCGTGAGCAAAAATGAAGCTTCGTCGCGCGTAGCCAGGGCTGCCTTTAGTGGCATGGCGCGTGACCAATGTTTTGAAAACCGGGTCTTTAATCGACCCGGTCGAGTCACCGGGTCACCGAGTAACCAGTTGGACCGCCGGGTCAACCCGGTCTTCCAAAACAAAAAAATAAAAAAATATTTGCAAAGATTAGAAAAAGTATGTATATAAATCATGAAATATTTCATATATTAAGCATAAAAAATATTTATTAACATATAACATGTAAAAATAAAATTACGTCGCAAATATATACAATAAACATGCTTTATTTAGAAAAAACCGAAACCCAGCCGGGTCTCGTGAACCGGGTTGACCCGGGTCACTCCAAACTCGGCGGGTCTAACCAGGGCCGTCTCTAAATTTATGAAATTTTTAAAGGCCCTGAGCGAAATTACATAATGAGGCCCTGCGATAAGAAACGTTATATATAAAGTGTCATCGTTTTTAAGAAATAATGCACATAATTATTAACGGGATAAATTTTGGTGCCTTTAAAATTTTTGGAGCCCTGTGCGGTCGCCCACCTTGCACACCCTCAAAGCCGGCCCTGGGTCTAACCGGGTTTCGAAAATATGAAACCCGGTTTAATACTGTTCATGAACAGTTGTCAAATGTTTGTGCTTTAGTATTATGTTAAATAGAAATGGCTGTGTCAAAAAAAAAAAAAAAAATCCTAACATCGACAAAATCAACTATAAACCGCAAATGTACAAGCTCGCGCTCCTCGTTACCAAATGATTAGCAACTAGCCAAAGTTGACTAGTGGTCTTTTTCACTTGAATGTACTATTAAACCTCAACTAAACTCAAAACTAAACAAGTGACCCTATATTTAAGTCAGAAATCTGGTAAGCGACACTCCCAACTAAAAACACACACTCTATGATTGATATCTCCGCCATTTCTACATTGTTTCTCCCGTCCTAATTCCCCCTGAAATACAACTAACAAGAGACCCTCCTCACATTTCTCATCTCCATCTATCAATAATGGCTTCTTCAACTCTCGCGAATTCACTTATTTCTCCACTTATCAATTCCCATTCCCACATCTCTAATCGAACATCAACGCCTCTTCGATTACCATTTCCAAGAATCAACAGATCTCCTATTTTATCTCTAAAGACAAAGACAACCCATCTTGTTAAATGTAGTGGTGATGATGCTAGTGCCCCAAAAGATGAAACCCCAATTGAACTAAGTGAGTTTTTTTTTTTATATAAAGATTGGATTTTTATAGTTTGGATGTATAAACCCTTGATGGGTTTTGTGTAGAATTGAAAACCCAATTCAACTTGGTAAGTTTTAAAGAAAAATTATAAAGTTTGGATTTAAAAACCCATGATGGGTTTTGTATAAACATGAAAACTTAACTGAAATAAGCATGTTTGTTAAATGTTTTTTTAGTAAAGATTGGATTTTTATTGTTTGGATTTTAAAACCCATGTTTTTGTTTTGATGGTTTTTTTATAAAGTTATGATTTTTATGTATTTATATATGATTTCCATTTTTTTTATTTGATGGGTCTTGTGTGTAATGTGATTTTGTAGGATATGCTGCGTATCCTACTGTTCTTGATATTAATCAGATTCGTGAAGTTTTGCCACACAGGTTTGTCATATCGATTCAATTGTTTGGTTTATGATTTGGTATTTGTTATTTGTAGTTTGCTAAAAACAGGTGTGTTTGCCATTGTGATTTGACAGACATTATGTTAAAAAAAATTGTGTTTAGAAGTTGCTGGTATTTTGGTATTTGATACAACTGATAAGAACTTTTGAGTGTTTGGATACAGCCAAACAGCTAGGCTTATCAGCAGACCGTCCCCGAGTCCGTGGGTGAAAATCCACAATGGGTGAAAATCCACAATGAGGCCCTCAAAACTAAATGTTAAATAAAAAGTGTTGTCTTCAAACTATAGTTTTTCTAGCATTATAATCTTCAATCTAATCACCCTTTGTAGTCAATTTGCTACAGATAACTTTATTTATATCATTCCTAATCCATTAAGTCTTTTATCCTACATTGCAGAACACAATCTACATTTTGGGGCCCTTAAAATTTGGGGCCCAAGGATGGCGCTATCAGCTTATCTATATTTCTCTAATAAGCTGTTGTGGACCTACTTATTGGAAAAAGCTTCAATATTTTGATGTAACCTGATAAACCAATTGAGACATTATCTCATGTATTGTTTTTTGACACGGCATAAGCTAAAATGCTTTTATTCTATATAAACTCTTAAGTTCTTCTAAGTAGGTGATGATCAGTTTGCTTGTAGAGTTTGTTAAATTATCTGGTCAAATGATCAGTTTTTTATGATTAGATAATGATTAGCTGCAAACAAAACTGACAATGATTATTTAATTATCTAGGGGTCAAAAGTTGCTTTTGTAACTTCTATTTGGGTTGATACTTATTCTATTGAAATTACCTCTACTT
>BQNB010032121.1:0-53431 GCA_026074375.1 Tanacetum coccineum
TCATCAGAGGATCAAAAATATGAAAATGTCAAATTATGATAACTCGTCCTAATACGAAAGCGTGGGCATAAGAAACGTCAAAATCGTGCTTAAAACGCGAAAGTTATGCCAGTTTTACTAAATCGGGCTTAAAACACAAGTGGTTAAGTTTTACATTATGATTACGTGTTGCTAAGCGATAACCCAAGTTGAGCCAATTATCATGAACTGTCAGTTACTGGATTGTGAGCGCGAATGTTATGAATAGATCTATTGGGATTGACATCCCCGTTCGGGTGATTAGCTATCACTAGACAAACGAACGTATACCATGTCGGATGTGGGCAATTTTACATTGCTATTTATTTATGTCGAGCTTCAGTGTCATGAGCTTAGGACAACGTAATTACATTTATATGATGTTTGCATCTGTTGCCTTATCATACACTTGGGAAATCTTGTGGTCCTACAATATACGATTTATCAAACCTATGAATTCACCAACATTATTGTTAACGTTTTAAAGCAATGTTTTTCAGGAGGTCAATAAGCACGAGGTGCAAGGGATACATTGGAGGTTTTGATTTGGATATCATGCATTAAAGATTTTGTCGCATTACATTTTGTATATCTGTTATGGGCTAGAAATCTTTATATTTTGAACAAGTGAAGCTTCTGGCTTATGTAACAAATACTTTGTTAAATCTAATGTATCGGTTTTAAACGACTTTTTGGTCGTTCAATATATATCTTGTGTTGTTGATCTATGAAGTAACACGCCCCGGACCCTTATTCTGCTGCGACCCATTTTGGGGGTGTTACATTTGCAGCAGCCGAAAGTCTCCCTCGTACGGTCTCCCACCAATAAATTTCTCTAAACTCCGCGTAATCCTCTTTGTCTTTAGTTGTTTGTCAATTGCCTGGATCATAGCTCCTGCTTTGTCTTTGTCACTTTGTCTCCAGATAGTCTGTGTCAAATACTCTATCCGAATTCCCTTTAGACGATCATTAAGAGCAGTCTGAACGTCATTGAGTGTACCGTCACTAAACTGTGTAGTTCATTAATACGCATCAGTCTGTTCTTTTTGTCTTTATTCTGGTAAATGAAACCTCTAGGGTTGGAGTATGCTGTATAAGCTTCCCTTCTTTTAAGATAGGGTATGTACGTATCCGACTTAGTGAGGTTGAGCTTCTTTTGGTAACTTTCGACACCTAATTGAAGATCTTCCACACGCCTTTGGATGACAACGCTTCTTGTGAACATTCTTAAGGAGACATTAAAGGCTAAGCGTTCTTCAACTGTGAGATTTGTCAACTTGCCTTAAACAAGAAGAAAGATGCTTCGTCTTCGTGTCTTGAATGTGAGCCTTAGTTCAATTGCCTTCTTGAATTTGTACAGCTTGTATTATCAATCATGAACAGTGATCAATCAAGGACGCTTGTTGTTATGCCTGTGACTATTTTCAACGCTTTGTGACAGCAATGATTCTGTGTTTGGAGTAGACTTCACGAGCAGATTCCCTATTGCGGTAAATCATAGAATTCGTTGTCGTTTTGCCCATGTGAAATTCCACGAGGGCATGTTTGTCATAGCTTAACCGGCCACTTGGGATGATCTCTATAATAATCTTAGAGTCTTTGAGTTTGATATTAAAGGCTCTACTGTATCATCTTACAGCACATAAAATGTGGCGTTTGTTTCTTCTAAAAGCACTAACAGTACTAATGATGTTAGTACTGCTTATGGTGTTTCTACTTCTTCTGGCCATAACTCACAAAAGGAAGGATCTTCATCATACACTGATGAACTCAAGTACTCTTTCTTTGCTAATCAATCAAGTGGTCCACAATTGGATCATGAAGATCTTGAACAGGTTGATGAGTTTGATTTAGAAGAGATGGATTTGAAATGGCAAGTGGCCATGATTTCCATGAGATTGAAGAAGTTTTACAAGAAGACAGGGAGAAGGCTGCAGTTTGATGCCAAGGAACCAGTTGGCTTTGACAAGACCAAGGTTGAGTGCTTCAATTGCCATAACACAGGGCACTTTGCTAGAGAGTGCAGATCAAAAGGAAATCAAGAAAGCAGAAGGAGAGATGCAGGGAACACTGGATATAAAGCAAAAGACAATGGGAGGAGACCTGGAAAACAGGAGGAACCTAAAGCTTTAGTAACTCTTGATGGGGATGGTGTTGATTGGACTGGTCATGCAGAAGATGAGCAAGAGAACTTTGCTTTGATGGCTCATAGCAACTCAGGCTCGAACACTAAGGTAACATCTTGTTCAAAAGAATGTGAGGAATCTTATGCTAAGCTTAAGAAATTATATGATGAACAAAGGGAACAACTTGGTGTAGCTAGTATAGAAATTCAAGCCTATACTCAAGCTTTAAAAAAAGTAGAAGCTCAATTGGTCTGTCATCAACAAAATCAACTTATTTATGAAGAAAAAATTAGGTTTATGAAAATTGATTTAGATGATAAAACTAATGTGCTCACATATCATAAGAAACTATTAGCAGAAGCTATAAAAGAAAAGGAAGAATTAAAAACCAAACTTGAAAATTTTCAAAGTTCTTCTAAAGGCCTTAGTAAACTGCTAAATAGTCAGATGAGTACTAGGGACAAATCTGGGCTTGGGTATGGAAATCAAATACATGAAGGTGTCTTAAGTTATGAAAAAGAAGTTCTTGAAAGTTTGTTTGACAATCAGTCTAGTGATGTAGAAGACAGTCATGTGAATGATAGATTTGCAAAAGTTGAAGGAATGCATGCAGTTCCTCCTCCAATGACATGAATCTACATGCCTTCTAAATCTGATTTTGGAATAGATGAGTCAAAGTTTACATATGGTCCAAAATAGTCTAAAACTAGTGAATTTGATGCTAAAACCAGTGATACTGCCTCTTTTGAATCTAATTCTAGTGTAGAAACACCTGACTTTGTGCCTAAACCAACTGTAAATGAACCTACTACAGTCAATAAATTGAAAGTTTGGTTTGATGCTCCTATCATTGAGGAGTATGAGTCAGACAATGATGATGAATATGTGATTGAACCTTCAAAAGAACAGGAAAAACCTAGTTTTTGCTTTGTTAATACTGCTTTAGCATGTAAAAATCCTAGGAGAACAATGTAAAGAACAAAACATATATAGTCCAATCCTCACCCCATAAAAGCGGACAGAGAGACTGAAATGGTTTAATGTCTAAAAGATTGGGTTTACTAAAAGGACGATTGTTTTGTATGTTTTGGCTGTTTTAGTCTTCCTTATTAGAGATGTGATTTCAGTGAGAAAGAATGGCTAACACGTTGAATTGAACAAAAAGAAGGGTCAAGGGTAAAAATACTGGTCAAAGGGAAAATAGACCAGTGTGGAACAATGTGCAAAGATTGAATCACCAAAACAAATTTGTTCCAAAAGCAGTACTAACTAAAACTGGCATATTTCCAGTTAATACTTCTAGACAAAATCTCTCTAGTCAAGCAGCAATAACTAGTACTGCTAGGAAAGTTAATACTGCCAGACCCATTGTGAATGAAATCAGACCAAGAAATAATTTTTATAAGTCTCATTCACCTATCAAAAGGCCATTTATAGAAAACAAACAACACCAAGAACAAAATTTTCATATCAAAAGGTTAATACTGCTGGGGACAAAGCAGTTAGTGCTGTTAGGGGCATAAGGGAAACTGTTGTTAAGCCCTCAGCAGGTTGTAACTGGAGACCCAAAAAACATTACTGGAACGAAGTCTCCTATATAAACATTTGTGGATCAAGCTTTAGTAAAAATGTTTTTAATTTTAATGTTCCACAGGCAGACCCTAATGTTGCAATGACGTTGGGGTTACCTAAGAGAAACTTATTTCCTTATTTGATGTGATAGGATCAGGATAATCCACAAAGAGCTTTAAAGCACAAAGGGATTGTTGATAAGGATGTTCATGCACATTACTGGGTAACTAGGCTACCTTGTTGATATCATAGACTATAATGTGTGGCCCTGTTGCTTATGGATTGGGTTGTAAAGGTTACATAAACTTGGAATAGGTAAATAAACAAGAAAGTTAAATTTTAAGGAAGTTTGCTTTGTGAAAGAACTACAACATTTTAATCTTTTTTCTATGTCACAGATGCGTGACAAGAAGAACAAGGTTCTCTTCACAGACACTGAATGTCTTGTGTTGTCTTCTGACTTTAAGTTGCCTGATGAAAATCAAGTATTACTTAGAATCCCTAGACAAAACAATATGTACAGTTTCAACTTAGAGTAATTTGTACTCTGCTAGAGGTTTAAATTATTTGATTTGCACAATGCACAGTTGAGGATCTAACAAATGGCATAGGAGGTGGGGTCATGTTAAACTATAAAAAACTTAACAAACTTGTGAAGGGAAACCTTGTAGAGGTTATTGTTTGCTTTTTTTTTTTTTTTTTTTAATTTATACTTCAAAGATTTTTCAAAATGATCACAATGTGTTGGCTTGTTATCAGAAGGAAAGCATAACTCACTGGCATCCTGTAGGCCAAAATAGTATGCTCTATTAGTCAGCCCTTACAGCTTTTGCATATGGACTTATTTAGACCCAATTGTAGGAGCATATACCATAAGACTTATTGTCTGGTTAACACTAACGATTTTGCAGGTTTAGTTGGGTGTTCTTTTTAAGAACTAAGGATGAAACTAGTGGAATCCTTAAGGACTTTATAAGACAAATAGAGAACCAATTAAATCAAAAGGTTAAAACTATTAGATGTGATAATGGTACAGAATTCAAGAACAGGGACATTATTGAATTATGTGGGTCAAAAGGGATCAAGAGGGAATACAGTAATGCCAGAACTCCACAACAAAATGGAGTTGCTGAGAAAAAGAATAGGACCCTTATTGAGGCTGCTAGAACAATACTAGCAGATTCTCATATTTTACGCCTAACACTTTTTAGGGCTTGATGCAGTTTGTAATGTCTTGTTATGTCCTAATGGGTATATAGTGACCAAGCCTCAAAACAAGACACCATATGAACTTATAACTAGATAAAAATACTCAATTATAAGCTATATTAGACTTTTGGTAGATGCCATTGTGACCATCTTGAATCCCATTGGCCATCTGGGAAGTTTGAAGGGCGGAAATCTGATGAAGGTTTCTTTTTAGTAGGGTATTCCCTATACCAGCAAGGCTTTTAGGGTATACAGTTTAGCTTTATAACTGCTCTTGAAACCAGAGAGTTGAAGAAAACCTACATATAAAATTTTTAGAAAATAAACCAAATGTTGCAGGAAAAGGACCTAATTGGCTGTTTGATCTTGATTATTTAACTGATTCAATGAATTATCAGCCTGTGAGATCAGAGAAGCAAGCTAACAAGGATTTCCATCACTGCTTGTTTGCTTGCTTCCTATCTCAAATTAAACCCAAGAAGATATCTGAAGCACTTGAAGATGAAAGTTGGGTTGATGCTATGCAGGAAGAACTGTTGCAATTCAAGCTTCAGAAGGTATGGATTCTTGTAGATTTGCCTTATGGGAAGAAGGAAATTGGGACTAAATGGGTCTACTAAAATAAGAAGGATGAAAGAGGTGTCATGGTTAGAAATAAGGCAAGGTTGGTTGCCCAGGGATAAGTGGCAAGAGGAAGGGATTTACTATGATGAGGTTTTTGCCCCTGTGTCTAGGATTGAAGCCATTAGGATCTTTTTGGCCTTTGCTTCTTATATGGGATTCATAGTTTATCAGATGGATGTGAAGAGTGTCTTCTTGTATGGCACAATTGATGAGGAGGTGTATGTGTCTCAACCTCCAGGTTTGGTAGATCCTAAGTTCCCCTATGAAGGTTTACAGGTTGCTTGTGAAAGCTTTTTGTATGGTTACACCAAGCTCCTAGAGCCTGATATGTACTTTATTCTACTTTCTTGGTTGAAAGAATGGATAACAGAAGAGGAACCTTTAACAGACTCTTTTTAATAAAGACGGACAAGAATGATATATGTTAGTACAAGTTTATGTGGATGATATTATTTTTGGTTTTACAAACGAGGTTTGGTGTGATAAATTTAAGGCATTGATGAGTTAGATGTTTAGATGATTTCTATGGAGAGCTCACATTCTTTCTTGAATAAATGTAACAGAAGAAGAGAGATGGAAATCTTACATAAGTCAGGATAAGTTATGTTGGATGAAGATACTGAAGAAGTTTGATTTTCGCTCGTGTGGAAGTACTGTCAGTACTCCAATTGAGACTCATTAAGGCCATTGTTAAGGTGAGGAATAGCAGCAGATTCAGATGTGGATTGTACATCTTGTATAGGTCATGTGATTGGGTCTTTAATGTATCTAACTGCTTCTAGACCAGTGATGTGAGAGTTTTATATACTATAAAATATATATAAAATAAAATACTTCAAAGAGCAATTAAGAAAATTCCCTAAGGAAAATTCACTCTCAAAAATATATATAATATAATATATAATACGTATATTAAACCGGGCAAATATGATCACCCGGGTCGTTTCCCCAACGACTAGTGAAATTGAATCCTCGTTTAAGTCCGGATTATGATTTGAATAAGCAAATAGATGATTTGATGATCTATTAAACAATTAAAATTGACAATTAAAATCAATAAAACAATTAAACTAATACGGGTAACAATTTAAAACGCGACAAATAAACAAGTAAACTAATTTTAACCCCTAAAAATGTAAACTAAAATTCTAAACCTAAGATAGGACAAAAGAAAATTTTAGGAAAAAGAAAAACATTTTTTTGATTATTTTTGAATTTAATATGAATTAAAAACTAATTTAATCTAATTAAATCCTAAAAAATAGCAAATTAAGTTCTAAAAATTTGGAAAAATGATTTTTAAGCTTAGAAAAGTCTAAAATATTATAAAAGCAAAGAAAACTATTTTTATTATTAAAATCCTATTTTTAAAATTTAAAATAAAAGCTCAAAAATGAAATTTAAGATCTAAAAAGTGTAAAAATGATTTTTCTGGATGTAAACCTAAAGCTATTTTTTATAAAACTAAAAATTATTTTTTTGTATTTTTCTGAAACTTTTTTCTATTTTTTATGTATTTTATAAGATTTTAACTTTCGAAAAATGATTAAAAATAAAATATAAGCTAGAAAAATCTGAAAAATTCAGGTTAAAACTTAAACACTAACAGAAACTCAAGAAAAATAAGAAGAACCAAAAAGCTTAACGAATAAGCTCTCAAATGAGCTTAATAAGCTACGGCTTTTTATAAAAAGGAAAACTAAAACGTGTACTAGTATTAAATGGTGTAAACTATGGATGTATGAGCTAATGTAGCAAACTGGTTAGGCATTGGTGTTATAACTGAGTGGTAGTGGGCTCTGAGTGTGGTGGCAACCCCTTTGAACTATTATTTTTTTTTAACCTTTTTTGAAAAACTTAAAATACCTAGACTTAATAAGGACACTAAATTAAGCTACTTTAACAAACGAGACTAAGCTAAAAACTAAATAAAAGTTCTAAACGCTTATATATCGCTGCTGTCACCGTGAGTAAGGGTTTGCTTAACTTCTCTTAAGAGTTCATAACAGCTCAAATTTACACTCAAATTTAAAAACAGAAGTTTAGGAAACGTGTGATGGCTTATTCTATAAATTAAGAAGAAATCTAGCTAGCCAGTAACTCTTAATCAGCTAAATTAAGCATGAAACTAGCTAACTCAGTAAATAGTGCATTAAGCACAAAATCTTAATAAGCTATTAAGCTCAAAAGACAAAACTAAACTATAAGCTTCTACAAACTAGTTAAGCCACTTATAATCTCTCTATTTAAGCCATAAAAACTACTATCTTAAGCTAGAATTCAAAAATTAATAAACTAAATTACTGTTTTTGGCCTTTGATGGTTTTTGTGACTTTTGACAGCAACATTAAGCTGGGACAATAAGCTAGAAAATGAAATTTAAATACTAATCTATATTAAGCTATACCTAGACTAGAAAATACTAAAAGATGAGCTATTAAATCCTAACATTTCTAGCTTAAATTGGGGATTAAATATCAGCAGTATTAACTGGTGTTAGTACTGCTGGTGCAATTGGCTCAAAAAAGATCACAAGTGGGGGGCAGGGGGGACACACTTCTTGATGATACAACTACATTGTCACATCTATTGAGTGTAACCAAACTAAATTCACTTACTCTTTAGAAGGCATATAGGATCCTAGGACAGAAATAAGCTAACTAATTTTAAGCCCTAAGGTACCCTGGTGCAGGAACATTCATAATAAGCCATAAATTCATTTAGACTAAGGACTAAGAACTCAAACCTTTTTAAAACTTTATCTCTTATTAAAACTCAGCTGACCAAAGTATTTTGCACAAATTCATTTGACTTTTATTGGTCAAATTAGCTTATGCCAAACACCCCTTTCAGGTTTGATAGATTTTGTTAAGCTATTGATTTTGAAAACTACTGATTAATACTTAACAACCAGATTACTAATAGCTTATAACTAACTTATTTAACATGTTCTAACAACTGATTAAGCTAATTTATAGGAGCTATACTATTTATCTAATTATTTGGATTTTGTGGATTTTTATAACAGAAATTAGTAACTAATGATCTATATTTATTTAAGTAAAAATAGATGAAGACATACAACTAATTAGCACTAGTAAAGAGAAATAAGCAACTAATAAGCAAACTTAACAAGCAAATAAGTAGATCTAAATTTAGAAAGCAATGAGATTACTATTTAAAGCTAGAATAAAAGGAAATAAAAAAGAGAAACTTACAAACTCCTCTAGCTAAACAAGAGGAACCAATAATGGCAGCTACAAGCTCCCTAGCTTATTAATAAGCTAGGGTATAAGTCCTTGGGATCTCTTCCAAGTTAAGATCCCCTTCCAAAAGCTCAATTCCAATACATTCCATAGTAAATGTAATTTAGACTGGTTTAAGGTTTAGTAAGACTTAATTCTGAATTGATTAAGCTCTATTTCAGCTTATAGACTGAAAGAGCTTATTAAGAGCTTATTGAGAGAATTTAGCTTAGTTAAGAGAGCTTATGAAAAAGAAATTGGGAGAGATTAAGAAAAACTGAATTTCATTAAAAGAAAACTTGCTTACAATACTTTTAAAGGAGAATTACAAGATTAAAACATCATTAAGCTAAGAATTTGAAATTTAAGCTACAACTAAATTAAAAGCTATGTCTAAAATGTGTGAAGAGTGAGGCCTATTTATAGGTGTTTGGAGAAGCTTCCAGACCCTCTTGCCTTGCCCACGCTCCTCTTAATCAAGCCCGTTGGATTCTTCAATCATTGGGGATTGATTCATAGCCGTTTGATCAAATTGTGGACACCTGAAGATTGCCAGCGTGTCATTCTCTTTTGGATGTCATTGTGCTTCTTTTGTGAGTGTTTTAGCACAAAAACCCACATTCCATTGTGCTTTCTCCATTGCTACGTGTAAGGTGAGCTTGAGATAGGTTAAGTATCCCCTTGGAAAGACTGATTTGACCCTTGCCTTGCACTTATGAGCTCCTTAATTGACCATCTAACCCTTTAATTTCCATAAGCCCTTTGTTTTTTTGACTGTGGGTAAATTGGGACGACGATGAATAGTAAAACGCCCTTCGCGCCCATTTTTGACAGTTAAAACAGTTATAACTTTGAGGAGTTTGCAAATTTGCCCCTTGTCTTTCTTTTCTTCTTTTCTTGTTTATAAAAGGGTTTGGGAATTTGCAAGTTTGGTCCTTGTAGTTGTTATAAAAGGAAATGGGCTAAGGTTTTGGGCCTAAGGATCCGGGCAAGGCCCATTTGGGGTGAGGGGCTATTTTTGCACTTTTATGAAACTTTGAGGGTTAAAATGGAATATTATGGGTCTTGTTGACTTTTGTTGACCAATGATTGACTTTTCTTTGACTGGATTTGACTGAGGCTTTGCTTCCGGCTTTTGTTCTTTGGCTTCTTTTTGTACTCTTCTGATTCTCGTGTCCGTGCTTGCTCGTTTTTGACTGTTTTCTTATGATCTTTGATTTATCCGTACATGCACACACAAAACACAAATACAAGCATATTTTTGCCATTTTTGGTCTGTTTTTGGTTTAATTGGGTTATTTTAAGCATAAATGGATATGTGTATTCTACACTTATCAAAATTCTCCAAACTAAACGATTGTGTGTCCTCACGCAATATCGTATGCCTTATAACCAAATACCTCGAAACTTCCTCAAACTAAACCTTTGAAAAGTAGCAAAGATTTTTGTTGAGAGAGATAAGAGATCACAAGTTATAAAACACCCGATTTCCCATTTTCTAAGATTTTTTCTCTTTTTATGATTTTTCTTGATAAATAACTACCTAACTACAACTTATTTGTGTTGACATAATGTATTGTTTTCATTACCTCATTGGTAATTTTTAGGATCATAGAATAAAAGCACGAATTAAGTGTTAAAAAGATAACTTATCATCCCCGATTTTTCACTTTTCCCATCTGCTAAGCTTAAAAAACAAGTTCATTGTTATTTACACGTCATGACACTACACTACTCATAACTATTAATTGTGTATTTACTTTCCTCCCGTAACATCCTACTTTTGTATCTCAAGATTTTTACTTAAGTCATTACCGAAGGCTCTTTAGACTATTTGTTTCGTATTTATTAATTCCAAAGATTAAAGCGTAACGGTTAGACGCAATAAATTAGTCAGCCCTTTTCAAAAGATCAAATGTCATCAAGATAAAGTCCAATCGAGGCAACCAAAGAATTTGGCTTTTATTAGGCTATTAAGCAAGGGCACCATCATGTCATATACCCAAGGTTCTTAAGACATGAATGGACCATTCTTATTTGCACCATATACCCTTACGGCTCTTTAAGGCACAAAGTAAGACAAAAAATTAAGCAACATTATTATACCTCAGTCCTTTAGAGGTTCAACATGGCCACGCCTCCGACAAGATGTAGCAAACAATATTTTTGCTCTTCAGGTAACTTCATCGACCTTTTTAGAGCGTTTGTAACATCGGTTGTGAGACGGAAGTAAGATAAAGGATATCAGCAAAACTTTATCAGTCTCGGATTATTATTGACTTCTACTTATCCCATATACCCTAAGGCTCTTTAAGGAATAAGCAAAATATTTCTTTATATGATACATATAATATGCCAAATTAAGTATTCCTGATGTGTACTCATCCTAATTACAAAGGACCTAAAGAAAACTTCTATTAGCTAATTATTAACCAAAAAACCATACAACTCTATTTATTAAACATTTATATATAGAGGTGAAACAAGCTAATGGGAGAAAAAGCCACAATTAATACTTATGAGCTTGAAAGAAAACCAACTATTCTACGTTTAATGTCATGACTTATAAATAACACTATCATTTCTTATTCTTCGCAATTTAAAATCTCTAAGAAAGAAATTCGCAAACACTTAGCCTATATAAAATCCAACTCGGCATATTTAAAATCTACTTGAGATTAGCACAAGTCTTCATTTACTAATGATTCAAGTCTAGCATGTTTAAAGTCTACATGAGACTAGCACAAACTATCATCATTAATTGTTAAGGGAGAAAGCTAGAACTCTACACGTACGATCGGGTCAAAAATTACTTCTTATTCTTACCAACGGAAAACCTACATTTTTGTCTTAACATTTTTTTTTTACTTTGAATGACAATTAAGAACTTAAAAAATTTAAAATTTTTGCTATTTTTGTGGGAATACGGGTACGTGAGAACAAAACAATAAGCAAGCAACATCAAATCGATAGATTCCCTTCCCCAAACTAAAACGAAACATTGTCCTCAATGTTTAAAGTCGGGTCTCTACGAAAATCTAAGCCGTTTATGAGGTATGCAAAGATAAACGTTAATCGATAATGATGAAAGGATATGGATCTCCCCAAACTAATTTCACACAAAGGATGAGAAGCTCGAGTAGAACGGGACAAATCAACCGGACACGAGAGGCTTCATTGAATTTGTTGGGAGAATCCTGCAAAAATCACAACAAACAAGCAACAAACATCGAGAAATCGGAGAGAGTACAAGCCTCTCTCAACACAACACATTTGATAAGAAGATAGAAAAGATAAGCATGGGGTGAACTCCCACGAAGCGGCTTGTTTTTGATCACCGAGTCGCAAGCTCGACTCGATCCCTGAATTTAGTTGTCCTTAGGGAAAGTCTGGAGATCCGGGATAACCAATGGTGGTGTATCCCCTCCATAGTAGTGCTTAAGACGGTGGCAATTGACTTTGAAATTCGAACCATCAGCATGAGACAACTTGGCAGTGCCATAAGGATAAACTTCAGTGATTGTGAAAGGTCCAGACCATCGGGATTTGAGCTTTCCGGAGAAAATCTTTAATCGGGAGTTGAAAAGTAAGACTTGATCACCAACATTGAAGATTCGGTTCTTTATCTTGGAATCGTGTAGTTTCTTTGTCTTCTCCTTGTAGATTAGCGAATTCTCATAAGCTTGATCACGAAGCTCGCTAAGTTCATTGAGTTGAAGCTTTCGATGATCGCCCGCGGTCTTTAAATCGAAGTTGGCATGCTTAAGAGCCCAATATGCCTTGTGTTCTAGTTCGACGGGTAAGTGACACGCTTTTCCATAGACTAACTTGTACGGAGTGCATCCAATTGGAGTCTTGTAAGCGGTCCTAAAAGCCCATAATGCATCATCTAGTTTGTCTGACCATGAGGCACGGTTTTCTCTGACCGTCCTCTCTAAAATTCTTTTGAGACCTCGATTCGTGACTTCAACTTGACCACTCGTTTGAGGGTGGTAAGGAGTCGAAAGACGATGGGTGACACCATATTTTGACATGACTTTAGCAAACTTATCGTTACAAAAATGGGTCCCACGATCGCTTATAATTGCTCTAGGAGCACCGAATCGGGAGAAAATGGATTTTAAGAACTTAACAACTACTCGAGCATCGTTGGTGGGGAGCGCCTTTGCTTCAACCCATTTGGAAAGATAATCGACAACTACTAGAATATATTTTTTTCCTCTAGACGACGGAAAAGGTCCCATAAAATCAATACCCCATACATCGAAAATTTCACAAACTTAGATTGCATTTTGAGGCATCTCATCACGTTGAGAGATTTTACCTTGCCTTTGACATGCATCACAAGATTTGATCAATTCGTAGGCATCCTAATAAATTGTAGGCCAAAAGAATCCAGCGTCAAATACTTTCCCAGCAGTGATGTTGGCACTGTGATGGCCCTCGGTGGGTCCTTCATGGCAAGCCTTGAGGATTTTAAGCGCTTCTTGGCCAAATACACATCTATGGATGATTTGATCTGCACATGTACGAAAGAGATAGGGATCATCCCAAAAGTAATGCTTTATATCCTTGAAAAACTTCCTCTTTTGTTGACTCATCATTCCTTTGACTAGAAAATTCCCCGCGTGGTAGTTTGCTATATCGGCAAACCACGGGGTATTTTGATCATCATGGGAAGTCACCAGATTCAATGTTTCAAGAGGAAAAGTTTCATTAATCTCTATAGGATCAAAAACATTCTCGTAAGGGTTTTCAAGACGAGAGAGGTGATCGGCTACATAATTTTCAGCTCCTTTGGTATCGATAACTTTGAAATCAAATTCCTGAAGAAGTAAGACCCATCGTAGCAATCGTGCTTTGGCGTCTTTCTTGTTAAAAAGGTATTTTAATGCGGAATGGTCCGTGTAAACAACACTCTTGTTCATGATTAGATATGATCGAAACTTCTCAAAAGCGTAAACAACTGCAAGCATCTCTTTTTCTGTTGTTGTGTAATTTGATTCTGCTTCGGTCATGGTCTTACTAGCGTAATGAATTGATTGGAAATGCTTCTCAATCCTCTGCCCTAGGATCGCACCTATTGCATAATCACTTGCATCGCACATGATTTCAAAAGGTTGGTCCCAATTCGGAGCAATGAGAATTGGAGCTTCGGTTAACTTCTTTTTCAATGTTTGAAAGGCAAGAATGCAATCTTCCGAGAAAATGAAAGGAGTGTTCTTCTCTAAAAGATGGGTCATGGGGCGAGAGATTTTGGAAAAGTCTTTGATAAATCTTCGATAGAATCCAGCATGCCCGAGAAAACTTCTAATTGCTTTAACGGTCGTTGGGTGAGGAAGCTTTTAAATTACATCAAATTTGGCCTTATCGACTTCAATTCCTTTTCTAGAGATCTTATGTCCTAAAACAATGCCTTCTTTAACCATGAAATGGCTATTTTCCCAATTTAGTGCTAATTTGGTGTCTTCACACCGTTTGAGCATTTTGTCTAAATTAGCAAGACACGAGGAAAAAGAATCTTCGACAACTGAAAAATCGTCCATAAAGACTTCCATCATTTTTTCTATCATGTCGTGAAAAATGGCCATCATACAACGTTGAAAAGTATCTCAAGTAAAATTCACAATGCAGTTTGACTTTAAGAGGTCAAACTGCATAAATCCAAACACTCTTTTAACTCTTTACAAATTTCATTAAAACTTAGAATTTGAAATTTATTTATTAAACCTTAATAACCAGATAATTAACAGCCTATATCAAACTTAATTAACATGATCTAACAACTGATTAACTAGAAATCAAAGATCTATACTATTATATCTAATATTTTTGGTTTTTTAAGGTTTTATGAAACATTACTTATAAAACTATGATTTAAACTATTATAAGCAAAAAAGTAAGCTCATATGATATTAAGCTTAGATGAAACACAAATAAGCACAATAAGCAGACGATTAAGCATGTACGCCTATTAATAATCTTAATTATGCACTTGAGTTAAAACTAAACTAGATTTAAATGACAATAAAAAGAAAAGAGACTTACATTTGCCTAGCTCTACAAGGCTGCTTATGCTTTTAGTGCTTATCTTACAGCTCCTTTAGCTTATAATTAGCTAGGGTAAAGACCTTGGGAGCTCTTCCAAAATTATGCTCCCCTTCCAAAGTCACTTAAGTCCTGAAATGCATAGGTAAACTTCTTATTTTTAAAGTTAAGGTATATTAAGATTGGTTAAACTCAAATCAAGAGCTTAAAGAATCTTGAGAGCTTAATATGAGCTTATTAGCTTAATGAGACAGATAGGCTTATTAAGAGGGCTTATGAGTTGAAAGCTATGAAAGTTTATGACAAATTTAAACTAAATTTCATTAAAAAGAGCTGAATTACATTACTTAAAAGAAATTACAACTGAATCAAAATTACATTAAGCTTTTTAAAACTACACTAGGCTAAAACTAGAAAAGAAAAGATAAATGTGTGTGTGATGGTGTGGCCTTTTATAGCCAGTCATGGATCCTTCTAGCCCCTTGCTTGATGTCCACGCTCCTTTTGATCTACACCTTTCATTCCTTCAATCATTGGATCTTAATGTTTGAGCCATTGGATCAAATGCATACTCACACGGATTGCCAAGCTGTCATTTTTTGATGTGACAGCTTGTGCTAGTTGTGTGAGAGCATTTAGTGTAAAAATTAAGCTTCACTTGTGCTTTCCCTCTTGTATACGATCCTTGCTTGAGCCAATGAGCCAATGAGAGCTTTGATAAGACTGTTTTGACCTTGCTATTGTGCAAGAGAGCCCTTGAATAGTCGTAATCACCCTTCAATTTGGATTTGCCCCTTGATTTACCCTGGGTAAAAGATGGAGACGACGAGTGAACAGTAACTTGTTCTTCGCGCCTTTTTACAACTGAAAACAGGTTAATAATTTTTAAACTTTGGGTAAATTGCAATTTTGGTCCTTGTGTTTGGTTAAGTACTAGTGTAGTGTAAATAAGGTTTAGAAAATAGCAAGAATGGTCCCTGTGGTTTATAGGAAAGGTAAATGGACTTAGTGTAACGGGCTTATGGATCCGGGTGTGGCCTATTTGGTCTTAGGGACCATTTATGGACTTTTCTGAAAGTTGAGGGATTATTTTGAAACACTTTGGGTCTTGTTGACTTTTGTTTACCAAGATTGACTGGAGTTGACTGTAGATTTGACTTTTTCTAGGCTTTGCTTCTGGCTTTTGTTTACTCTTCCGTTCTTGTGTCCGTGCTTGCCCGTTTTTGACGGTTTTCTTGTGATTTTTTTGATATATCCGTTCCTGCACACACAAAACACAAATACAAGCATATTTTTGCCATTTTTGGTCTGTTTTGGGTTTAATTGGGCTATTTTAAGCATAAATGGATATGTGTATTTTACACTTATCAAGAACTCTTTTCATTTATACCTTAATGCATAAAATTATCTTGAAATGATGAGATGAAGAGAGACGATCGAGTGAGGGGAGTGCGAGGGAAAAAAATATGTCAAGTGTGTGTGTGTGTGTTTGTGTACAGAAACGGGTAGGGTAGGATGGGGTATTAATACAAAATTTGACTTTAGCACATTTGGCCCCTTAAGTTTTAACTTTAATCAATTTTTACATAATCAAGTTTTATAAGGCATGTGCAAGATAAACAAAAAGCACAAATAGTCCCTAATGTTCAAACTATCATACCTATAGACTTAATTTTTGCAAAAAATCTCTCTAAAGGCATAAACACATAACATTTAAGGCACATGAAAGCTAAGCACAATTATCTTTCCTTAAATGATATTCCATTATTGTTTAAAAACCTTTTTCCCTTTAAGCACATTTTTATTATTAAGAAGATATTTTACATTTTCTCCCCCTCAAACAGTGACCCGTTTTCTATTTAAAGAGTTGTAGTCGGTGTTTGAGAAGTCAAATGTCATAGAAGAAACATTTTCTGATGAAGCAATGTTATATTTTTGAAAAACAAACATCAAAATAAGATTTCTCTTATTTTAACACATAAGCGCATTGACACATACACTTGTGGTATATAGGAAGTACGGGTTGTGTTGCAAAGTAAACACAAGCCTTTGCATGGTCATAAAGTAGACCATGCCCGAGAATAAATTCCCGTTGAGAGGACAAGTTTTCTTTTTGAAATACTTGTCTTTAAGATGATGATCGGGTTGCTATCTGAAATAATAGCAAGCCATTTGGCATGTTTTTGAAAACATTTGAACTTCTGCTCGGACTTCATTTACAGCCTCGTATCATTATTAAATGACATTTCTAAGACCGTAAATGTTATTGATTTTCAGAAGACATGCCATTATTACCTCTTTTTAAATTTTTCTCATTTTTTTAATTTTTTCTTTGGTTTTATGAATTTTATATTTTTGTATTTTGTTTTTATAAAAAATTTTGAAAAATGAAAAATCTTTTTGGTTTTTATGGTTTTAATATATATACATATGATACAGGATATTTGAATAGGTACCACCACTATTCATCAACTTCATCTGCCAATTGTTTCAGAGTCTCCAGCGTAAAACTCCGCATTCCCAGTTTGTTGATAAGAAATTTAATTCTTTCTCTTGCAAGGGCTTTTGTGAAGATGTCCGCTAGTTGATACTCCGTATTGACAAAGTAAAGTTCAATCACCCCATTTTCAACATGCTCCTTGATAAAGTGAAATCGGATGTCTATATGTTTCGACCTGGAATGTTAATCATTGTTGCAGCTTAAGGCAATAGCGATTTTGTTATCACAGTACATTGGAATTTTATTGAATCCAAGGCCATAGTCGGTAAGCTGTGATCTCATCCAAAGAATTTGAGCACAACATCCCGACATAGCAATATATTCAGCTTTCGTACTGGATATCGCAGCGCTTTTCTGCCTTTTTGATGACCAGCTAACAAGTCTATCTCCTAGAAACTGCATACTTCCAGATGTGCTACGGCGTGTATCTTGACAACCAGCATGATCCGCATCTGCAAATGTTGTTAGTGCAATTGAAGAATCCTTCGGATACCATAGTCCCCGATTGACGGTTCCTTTTAGATACCGAAAGATCCTTTTGACCGCATGTAAGTGCTTTTTGGTAGGCCTAGCCTGATACCGGGCACACATGCATATAGCAAATTGTAGGTCAGGTCTACTGGCTGTGAGATAAAGGAGGGTGCCAATCATGCCACGATAGTGTGATGGATCAACGGCTTTCCCTTCTTTATCCTCATCCAGTTTGGATTTCTCCACCATGGGAGTATCCACTGGGTCACAAGAGTCAAAACCGTATTTCTTTAAAGATTCAAGGGCATATTTTGACTGGTTAATAAAGATGCCTCTGGGATTTTGAAAAATCTGTAGTCCTAAGAAAAATGAGATTTTGCCCATCATTGACATCTTAAATTTTAAACACATGATTTTAGCAAATAGGTCACAAAGTTCAGGTGTAGATGCAGCAAAGATAATATCATCAACATATACTTGTACCAGAAGTAATTCTTTGCCTTCCTTACGAATGAACAAAGTAGGATCCACTAAGCCTTTGGAGAAGTCTTGGGATATCAAGAACGAAGACAACATGTCATACCACGCGTGTGGAGCTTGTTTCAACCCATAAAGAGCTTTCTTTAGCTTGTACACGTGATTGGGGTTATCTGGATCTACAAAATCGTCCGGCTGGCTAACATAAACCTCTTCCCGCAAATTACCATTTAGAAACACGGTCTTGACATCCATTTGGTAGACGACCATATTCATGTGAGCGGCAAACGCTAGAAAAATCCTTATAGCCTCTAATCTTGCAACCAGAGCAAAAGACTCTTCAAAATCAATACCCTTTAGACGGTAACCACGACGCCCTAATGGCTTTTGTTCTTTAGAATACCTCCCAGTTCGTCTAGCTTCACTTTGTAGATCCATTTCAAAGTAATAACCATAACTCTATCTGGTCAGGGTACGAGCTCCCATACTTCAAGGCGTTCGAACTCATTGAGTTCTTCTTGCATTGCTTTGATCCAGCAGGATTGAGTCAAAGAATCTTTATACGTCTTGGGTTCAACAGCAGTGAGGAAAGCATCGTAGTAACAGAAAAGAGCTTGCTCATGTAATTGTAGCCTTGTGGAAACTGGTCTAGCGAGTTCACCGATTATGTTTTCAAGTGGATGATCCTTAGTCCATTTGCTATTATGTTCAGAAATTTGGTGATCGGGATGCATAATTGTATGAATAGAATCCGACGATGAAGATTGATCAGAAGGGATTTCTAGAATTGGGATACCAAAGTACGGATCATTACCCATATATGCAATTTCAATATCATGATTGTCTTTTTCAACATCGTTAAGAATGACGGGAGGTTGAGTTTCGGGTGTTGTTTGAGAATGACTTGGTGATGGTGCATCTTGGTCAACATTTGTTGAAGAAGGTGAACTGGTTGATACAGCGGGAACTGGAGCAACTACTTCATGAATTAGAGTAACGACTTCAGTGGCTGGGTAATCAACACTGGGTGAAGGAGTAAGTAATTCATCAAACATCGGTTGAAACAAAATATCCCAATCTGTTCTTGACGGTGGTACAAACGGTGTTGAAGGATGAGGGTTTGACACGAGTCCTGAACTGATTGTTACAAGAGTCATTTTATGAAAAATTGCTGTGTTCAGAAGCCATTGCAATCAACTCATCAAAATCTACATGAATTGTCTTAATGAATCGTCTGGTACGTCGGTTGTAAATTTGAAATGCTTTCTTTGTGGGTGCATAACCGATGAAAATACCAATATCAGCTTTTGGTTGTAACTTACCCAAGTTCTCACTATCATTTGTCGGATAGCAGAGTGCACCAAATACATGGAAAAATGATAAGTCGGGAGGTTTGTCATGTAAAAGCTCATATGGTGTTTTTCCGTGACGAAGACGTACGATGGAACGATTTTGGGTGTAACATGCGGTAGCCACTGCTTCTGCCCATAAGAATAACGGAGCTTTTGCATAAATTAACATTGTGCAGGCAGCTTCAATTAGCGTACGATTGCGTCTTTCAACGACACCATTTTGCTGTGGAGAGCGAGCAACAGATGTTTCATGAGAGATGCCAACCTTCTCATAATATTCACGCAATGTTTGATTAACAAACTCAGTTCCATTATCTGTTCTGATGCGTCGGACAGGTGTCTTAAGCCGCACTTGGATCATCTTGAGAAACTTGATTATGAAATCTGGAGCTTCATCTTTTGACCTTAAGCACTTAACCCATGTGAATCGAGAGTAATCATCAACGATGACGAGGATGTACTTTTTTCCATTAACGCTTGCGACACGCATTGGTCCACAAAGATCCATGTGCAACAGATAAAGTTTTTCTTGATTGGTGTCTTCAGATTTAGGTATGTGGGGTTTCTTCTTGCTTTTACCCATAGCACAAGCAGAAAACAAATGGTCCTTTTTGAATTTAAGCTTAGGGAGACCTTGAACAAGACCATGTCTAGCTAAATAGTTGATAGTACCAAAGTTCGGATGAGACAAACGTCGGTGCCATAGCCAGGACTTAGTCTTTGAGGCCATTGACAAGACATATATCGGAGAGGACGTCATCATATCTGCAAGAGACAGAGTATACAGATTTTTGCCTCGAGATCCAGTCAATAGCTCAACACCTTCTAGATTATGTATGAAGCAGGTGTGTTGACGAAAAGTAACTTCAAGGTTCGAATCACAAAATTATCCAACGGAGAATAAGTTATGTCCAAGTCCTTCCACGTAGTAAACCCTTAAGATTGTAACATTTCCAATCTGATAATCACCATATCCCATAATCTTTGCCATGTGATCATTTCTGAATTTAACTGTACCCAAAAACTTATTGACGAAATTGGTGAGCTGAGAGCAATCTCCGGTCATATGCTTGGAGCAACCGAAGTCCAAATACTAGAAAACAATTTAGACGACCTGCATTCATCAAGAGAGGAAGATGGAACATCAGAAACTATGGATCCTCAAGATTGACTGGGTTCCTTTTTGTTAGCAGATACAGATTTAAGAACCTTAGATTTGCTAACAGGAACATTAGTTTGAGATTTCCTAGGTTTCCTTGAGTAAACCAATGTTACAACAGGTTTAGGTGTTTCATTTTCTAGAGCAGTTGGTTTTCTAAGGGGTACTTCAGCAGTTGTGGTAATCCTAGTTAAATGGTACGCATTTCCTACTATAGTGAAGGTCCGACCAGTAGGTCTCCAGATGTATCTAATATTTGTAAACACCTTTCCTGTTGGTTTCTAAACTTTTCTCTTTGAACTTTTCTTAACAGATTTGGATTTTTTACGAGCATTCACATTATTGATAAAATCAAGAACACATAAATCATGATTATCAGAAAGCATGCAACCATTACACTTAACCCATTTAAGTTCAGGATTCGCATTAAGCTTAGAATGCTGCACATGAGCAGTTCCTTTAGGTTAAACAACACAATCTTTATTTTTCAAACTAGATTTAACTTTCCTAGGGTGGGCTTCTACTTTATTCTTCTGAATACTACTTGGAGTTTGTTGAATCTTATCTTTCTTTGTATTGCCTGAAGGCTGTAATCCGCTAGCACTAGTAGACGGTTTTACTCCTGTAGAAGACAACATAGGTTTCTTAGAAACTAGATTTGATGTAGAGGCTGTTTTTGTGATTGTGTTTCCTGAGGATGTGACGGCTTAGTGAATCTAACTCTTTCATTCTTGTTCTTTGGGGTCGTAGCCACTAATTGTTCACCATAATTGTTGATGCTAGGGCATATTTTACTGATGTTTGTAAGCAACTCCTGAATTAGTTTAGTATATCTACAAGCAGATTCTAAAGAATGATCTAAAGGATAATTTGCTCTAACATGATCAACTAGATCCCTAAGAACTGCAGCTTCTTCCTGAGTATGCTTAATATAGGCAAAGTGGGCTGTCCTTTTATTCAACAATTTAAGGGTTATTGGTTCCACATCAATCTTAAGCATCTCTAGATCAATAGTGTGTTTCGTAACAGCATTATCAACTAGAGCTTTTCCTTTAAGTTTCCTTAAGTCATCCGTGAGAGCTGTAATTTCCAAAACTTTTTCTTGAAGAATAGCATTTAAATCAAAGATTTCCACAAACTTTAGATTGACTTGATTAATTAAATCATCACATTGTTCTTTTGATCGAATACATGCTGGTTTAATCGAGTCATAAAGTTGCTTATAGGTCTGTTTCAAATGCTCATTCTCAGCAATAAGCTTCAACACCCTATGATCCAATTCAATATTTATTGTTTCAATCTCTTCTAAGTCCTTTTTAATCTTATCCTCATTCATTTTTCCACTTAGAGATTTAATTCTCTCTTTCAACTTCTTTATGGCCGTGTCTTTAATAATTGATCAAAACTTAGAGCACTTTGATTTGAAACAAAAATTTTCCTTTGAAAAATTTCTTGATTAAGTTGAGTATCAACTTCTAAAGAGATGCAATGTTTTTCAAGAGTGGTAAACTTTTGAACAGTTTGTCGTAAATCTCTTTTTCAACGAAATCCTTTTTGTTGAGAAGCTCAGTCTCAAGTTTGAGACACTTTACACATTCATGCACATTTACAGAAGCATTATCCACAAAAGAATTCACAATCATGTTCACAATATCTTTGCAATTGACTTGTTCCAAGAGTCGTTCATTTTTGTTCAAAACTTGATTCAATTTAACTTCAAATGTTTTTGACTCTAAACGATGTTGTTCCACAGCCTGTTCCATTTGATGAAAGACATTTTGGACTTCAAAAAGTTCATCAACCAAATATTGATTGAATGTGTTAAATAAGTCCTTCAGAGCTTTTACAAATGGAATTATTTCATCCCTAAAACAAGCTTTTGTATGTTCGAACCCCTATGAGCCCTCAGTGATAGTTGTGGTCGTGGTTCTTTCTTTAACAACCACATCAAAACCAGCAAGATGGTATTTAAGTTTCTTCAAACTCGTATTAACCATGCTGACTTTAGAAAGTTCTTTTGGAACCTTAACTTTGGTAGGTCTACTAGAAAGAGTGGGTTCTGGAGAATTTACAGAATTCTGAGACCAAAAGGCTTGTTCAGCAGATAATTCAGTTTGTGGAACAAATCATTTTTCAAAATCTTGAGAAAGTTGATTAACGACAGCATAATCGACTAATGTAGTATTAACTTTCTTTTCTGACATCATAGGATCTTGTTGTTTTAAAAGCATTTTTGAACGACTCTCTTCAGCAAGCATTAGGGTCTTTTTAGAGTTAGGAATCACAATAGCACTCGTATTCTTAATGACATTACCATCATAAAGCTTTGGTTCCAACTGCTGAGCTTTCTTCAGATAGAAAGGATTTTGAAAACCTAGAGCTTGTTTAGTAGTATGATCATAGAAAAACTGAGGTTTCGTCAACATGTGAATAGTTTGTGCAGATTGATCTCTTTTAAAAACAATATTAACTAGTTGTTTGATCTTCTTTTCTAACGCAATCTCTCTATCGATGTTCCTAGATTCTTCTTTCTTACACTCATTTTTGAGAAGAGTAACTGTTTGTATTAAAGATTCCTTTTCTTTTAAATATTCAGAAAGAGTTTGTTTAAGACGATCAATCTCTACAGACTGTTCACTTGAGTCTGAAACGGTATCATTACTCCTTAAATCAACATTTTGTCCTTCTTTCAAAACTTTAACTTATTCTTTATATCTTTCAAGCTCAGCAGTTAAAGTATCATTGGCACTTTTATTATCCATATTTATCTTGGTACAATTAACTACTTGGGTTTTTAGTTGTTCAATCACAGATAATATCAGTGCATCTTATTGTGCAGAAGAGTTAGAATTTTGAACAACTGCCTGTTGTGATTCAATCACATACTGAGAATAAGGAATGATATTGCTATCACTGTTTATTTCAGTCTCTGAACGAGTCACAACATTCGACTGTTGAGAAGACGGCATCGCCTGCATAGCTTGATTAAGCATATTATTCATATTATCATGATTGTGTACCTCAGCAAGAGCATCTGAACCATAATGAGATAAATTCGCTATGAGAGCAACTTTGGCAGTGTTGAGTTCATCACAATCAGAGTCATATGCATCCAAATCATCAGCTTGATAAGCAGCATTGTGAGTAATGACAATCTGAGTGGCTTGACCTTCTGGAATTCCTGGATCTGCCAAAAATGCTAGCTCCTCCTCATGTAGAATTTGACCACTTGCTTGAGCTTGTACCAACAAAACTTTATCCTGAAACCATGAATCATCCTGTTTCCTCTTTGGTTTAGTGCACTGTTTGGACATGTGGCCTTCCCCTTTGCAGTTGTAACAAATAACAGTCCTTTGTTTCCCAGAATTGCTTCTACCTGCTCCTGGAGTGTATGTCCTTGAAGTACCCGCAGCTAAAGAAGTTTGTCTCCCCTGAATTGGTTGTAAGGTTACTCCATTTTTAATGGTAGCTTGTTGCCTAGGGTTTGCCGAATTCCTCAGCTGGTTATTGGTAGTGGGATAGCGGGAAGTGACAACAGCAGTCAAGAAATACATCATGTGATTGATGGAATCAATGGGATCATCACCTTTCTGGAACACTGGAACAATTAGACCCGAGTCTGGTTGGAAAAATTCAGGTTGTTGATTAACTGATGGAGCATATTCCAATTAAGGGATGGATGTTGATGGAGAATAAAGGTTATGGTGAACTAATGATTGATAATCATTGGATGGATAAGTGATTGAAAGAGGTGTTGATGATTGATTAGTTGAGTATTGTTGAGACTGATAAGGTGATCCATACTGTGAAGACTGATATGGTGAAACTTGTGGTTGACATTGAGTGTTTTGGTATGAGTTTTGATGAGTTTGATAAGGAGACTAGGTCATCTGATGGGTTGCAATCAAAGCAAGCGGATCTGAGTTGCATTTATGAATTAAACGAACCTCATTTGCATGAAATTCATGTTGTCCCAAGTAAGCATGAAGCTGATCAATGTTAGTTGTGTGCAAATCCCGAACCAGTTTGACATCAGTCACAAATTTGCTCCACTCAGGAGGAAGAGTATTCAAAAACTTTGTGTTCACTTGAAATTGTTCTAGTTTCATGTTGTATATGTTCATGTCATTGAGTAGCAGTGAAAATCTCAAGTAGAATTCACGTAGTGTTTCCCCCTTCTTATAAGCAAACTTATCGAATTCATCATAAAGCTTACACTCCCTTTCCTGTTTCGTCAATGAAGTTCCTTGCATGAGAAGTTGAATTCTTTCCCAAAGTTCCTTGGCGACTTTATGATTGCTAACCAATGCATAGACCTCAGGTGGTAGTCCTTGGAGAATGATATTTGTTGCCTTGATATCACAATCAGCTTGAATTGCTTCCGTAGCAGATAACTCAGAATATTTCTTTGTTCTAGTCACTCCATTTTCCTCAATTGAAGGCCAAATGAGTAAACCATTTTCAACGGATTCAAGGATCATTCGTCCATGTTGTCTATTCAATATGTATAGCTCCATTATGCTTTTCCAAGAATCATATATATCTTTTTCCAACATGGGTGAACGATTGTCAGCACCTAAAAGAATTGCTTTGTCGACAAGAGTCGTCATTGAGAAATTTGAATGTTAAAAGATTCTTGTTGGGTCGAACGGTGGTAGAAAGAAATTGTGCTTGATTAATTTGCTTTTAAGAGTTTTAATTCTTGAAACTACACGGGATTTTACAATTCTTTGACAAAACCGGGAAAACAAGTTAATGTTTCACGGGATTTTACAAGTCAAAGAGATAAACCGTATAATTTAAAATTTTAAGTTGTTCGGTTTCGATTAAACTTGACTAGTTCGGTTCACACTGTAAATAACTAGTTCGGTTCACACTGGAAATAACTAGTTCGGTTCACACTAGAATAAGCTAGTTCGGTTCACACTGTAACAAACTAGATCGGTTCACACTGTAACAAACTAGATCGGTTCACATTGTGGATAAACTAGATCAGTTCACACTGTAACAAACTAGATCGGTTCACACTGTCGATAAACTAGACCGTTTCACACTGTCGATAAACTAGATCGGTTCACACTGTAACAAACTAGATCGGTTATCATTACCGTTAACTAGATCGGTACTACAAAAATAACTAGATCGGTTATTTCACGAAACCGACTTTTTCAAAACTCAAAAAGACATGTTTTTTACGATTGTTTTCTAAAATTTTTTGTACCAAAAGAGTTACTAAGCCAATAGGGACAAGAAAAATGAAAACTTTAAGGTTTTTAAGCCGAAAAATTTAAAATCAATATTTTGACCTTTATAAAGCTAATGAATCCAAAAAGACACAAAATTTAAACACACCACTTCATGGCTCTTGATACCAATTGTAAGACTAATCTTATAACATACTTGAAGAGAGGGAAAAAGGTTATTTTAGTGAGAGAGAGAGGGTTGGATGAACACTTAGAGAGAGAAAGTAAACATATATTGATGTGTGAAAAATGAACAACCAACCACCTCTTCAAGGCATGGAGAGGTGTTTATATACTTATAATGGATCGTGGGCTTGGGCCTTCATGGGTTTATCCATGGGCTTTTAGCTAACTAGCCTAGTAAGTTTCCAAAAATTAACTTAACGAGCTAACTACAATTATATATGGAAGTGACCGACACTTTCGTGTTCCTAACACTCACAACCTCATACTTTTAAGTAAGACAGCTTAGGGGCTTGCCCATGCCATATTTCATATGGTGTCTTATCAGCCTTCTTAGTTGGAACCATGTTAAGAATGCGTGCAACAGACTCAAGGGCATAATCCCAAAAGAACTTTGGAAGAGTAGTTGACTTCAATCAAGGAGCTAACCATATCTAGCATGTTTCTATTTCTCTATCTGACACTCCATAAGTTGTGGGCGTGTTAGGAGGAGTACGATGCAATAATCCCATGCTCACTTTAGATGACCAAAAACACGATGACTAATAATATATTCACCTCCTCGATCAGATCGTAGTGATTTTATGGTCTTTCCGAGTTGGTTTTCTACTTCCTTTTGAAACACTTTAAAAGTCTCAAACACTTCATGTTTATGTTTCAGCAGGTAAACATAACCATACCGACTAAACACGTTAGTAAAAGTGACGAAGTAGTTAGCTCATTGTCTTGACACGATTCTAAATGGGCCGCATACATCGGTGGGTATAAGTCCAAGTAGATCTTTAGCTCTTTCCACTTGATGTGAATAAGTTTTTCTTGCCATCATACCAGACATACATGAAACACACTTTCCTAAAGACTCAATGTAAGTAGAATTGAGAAGTCCATCGTGTTGCAACTTCTCAATGCGTTTCTTGCTAATGTGTCCAAGAAGACAGTGCCACAAGAAAGAAGAGTCTAAGTTTAGCTTAGCTCTTTTATTACTAACAACATACATAGAACTATCATTTGTATTTGAACAAGACATTTCAATTTCATAAACACCATCCCTTAGGATATCACTAAAATAAACAATATTATTTTTAGAAACAGAAATTGCATTATTCAATTCAAAACGGTTGATAAAACCATCTTCATACAAACGAGAAACTGAAATAATCCCTATAGTAATAGAAGGTGCATAATGACAATTGTTCAAAACAATAACTAGTCCACTAGGGAGACATAAATGATAATTTCCAATAGCTACAATTGCTGCACGTTGACCATTGCCCATGTACAGACTTAAAGCTCTCGGATTCAGCTTCTTACTTCCCCGCAAACCCTGAGTAGTATTACAGATGTGAGTACCACAACCTGTATCATAAACCCAAGATGTACTAGGAAAAGAATAGAGTTCTATGGTGAAAATACCTGAAGTGCTAGCTCCTTGAGCTAGGTGCTTCTTTTTCAGCAACTCGGTGAGATATGTGGGACAATTCCTTCTCCAGTGACCTACTTCACCGCAGTGATGGCAGATCGCGTCCTTTGCAGGATAATCCGTTTTGGGTGGTGGAGGATTCTTAGGTTTGGGGGCATAAGATGGCTCAGCATAAGCATATGCCTTCTTACCCTTGCCTTTCCCTTGAACCCCTTTTGCAGCCTTAGATGGTTTCTTGTTTTTGTTTTTCTGGACCTTTCCTGCTCTTATAGCATGAAGCGCAGGTGCATCAACTTTCTTTGGTAACGTCTCTTCATGTAGCTTAAGCATAGCATGTAATTCATTTACGGTCTTCCTCATGCTGTGCATATTATAGTTCTGCATAAAGCTGTCATATTCCTTAGAGAGTCCAACCAAGATTAGGCTTACTCCAAGGTTCAAAGTGACGGGGTGACCAAGACGTTTCAATTGGTCAATGTAGCTCTTCATCTTTAGGACATAAGAGCTTACATATTGACCTTTCTCCTGCTTGCACGTGTGAAAATCTCTCACAGTCTGAAGGAGTTCCTGTTCTGCTTGCTTAGAATATAAAGCTTTAAGCTCTATAAGCATGTCATTAGCACCAAGATGGGCTAGATTCTGTTGGATTTCTAGGTCCATAGTCAATAACATCATCACAATAATTTCCTTTTGGTTTTTGACCCACTTATTATAAGTGGACAGGGCCGCAGGAGGGATTGGCTGATCAGGTGCAGCAGCAACAGGAGCACTAGGAATTGGTTGCTCCAGGTATTTTTCCTTATCTTCTATTGATAAGACCAACCGAAGTTGTCTATATCAATCAATGAAGTTAGGTCCAGTAAGTTTTTGTTTCTTAAAGAAACTCCTGAATACCAAATTGTTTCCGACTGAGGTAGTCATCTACAATTAACAAAAAATTCGATTAATTAGTATTTTCGATAATTAAATTCTTAATAGAATTAACTACCCAATTAATTACTAATTAAGACTAAGATCCAACTTGACCTCCAACTTATTACCAGAGGTCTGACCAGTAAGTAAACAAGTAGGGCAAGTGGTAAGCCACGATTGCTAATTGCATTAAAATGCAACTCTTAGACTTATGAGACCGGTCAAGACATTAATCGACAAGTAATAATGTCAAGAGCATGTTTAGTTCTCATCTTATGCCTCGGGTCCAAGGTCTGACCAAGCATACTCGAATTAAGTCGACCAAGCAAGAACGTGCAAAAATCGCCAAAGGTCTGACTAGTGAGCAAAATTCGCCATGGGTTGGAATGACCCTAAGGTCTGACCAAAGAGACCAAGCCAAATGCAAGCGTTCCTGGTTGGCTGGCATTGACTTAAAATTTAACACATAGGGGTATACACATAAAGTGATAAAATGGCGTGTACAAAGAAGCATGCAAACAACTTTGTAGCACCAATTTTAAAAACCTTTAATAATGACACTGTAGTGACATGCCATAGTTCACAGTAACTCCAATCGAACGCACAAAGAAGCGGAGAATCACGTCAGCGCGAAGCGTATTAAAAACCTGAGTTCTTTAGGAATGTTGACCACTCCGCCTTAAACTTCTCTTATAGTTTGTTCTAGTGGATGAGCCGTACTTCCCATGAGTCCATAGCGTCCAGTTTTTAAATTCATGAAAAACATGTTTCATAGTTTTAGGTCTTTTAATGTTATAAAAACATATTTTCCACAAAACACATAGCAGGTCACAATGAATATGTTTTAGGCGTGTAGAACTAAAGACCGGTTTAACGTCATCTTACAATATTTATTAGTCCATATTCCATTTGTTTAGGCATGTAAACATGTAAACTAGTAAACAAATATGCATGTAGGAACTTAATAAACAAGATAACATTAAATTAAGCGAGTAACAAGTAATCATCCGAGTTCTCTACGAGTCTTCCCCAATTGAAGAACCATAAGACCCTCACTAGGTTTTCATCAAGTGCCTAGATCGCCCCATTCATCACAAATTAATGTGATTGAGTAGGTCTTATAGTCGGAATTTAGAAAACAAATCAAACTAGCAATTTAAAAGATCTAGTTTTCATAAAAAATAAAAATATTTAGTTTCCAAAAATAAAATATTTACAAGATCTTTTAAATAATTAGGAAGATTTAAAATCCTAAATAAATAAATTAAAAGAAGAAACAAATATAGCTAAATTAACAATTAATTATATTCCTCTTTTAATTCTCTATTAACTTTTAATCAATAACTTGCAAGATCTAGCTATTTTCTTTATTAATTTATGGTAAGGATTTGCATATCTTTACCATATTTACAATAAATCAATAATAAAGAAAATAATCGCAACATAATAATAAAAATCAAATCTAGGCGTGTAACAAGGCGTAAAATTTGATTTTTAAGCGTGTAACCCTAGATGCCAAAACGAGTTGACTCGTGATGCCACTGTTGGGATTTAATAAATCTAGCTAACCAATTTAGCTACAAGTGCGCAGCGGATGGCTCTAGTTATGACAAGTAGGTTAACACATATTAAATAAGGAAAGCGTAACTTTTGCGATTATTCTTGAATACAATGAGCGTCTAAAACAAACGCTTCTACGGTTGCTCACACAAACACGTCAAGCAAGTATGTAAGAATTTGCTAGTCTTATCTTCACGAACAAACACCAAGTGTAATACCAAAACCAAACACACGCCTTGTGTTTCTTTTTGTAATCGAACCAAATAAACAAACCCTAATTAGGGTTTATATCAAGAAAACCCTAATTCGTCACCTTTGAGGAATCACCAAATAACCAACACGCGTACCTTGAATTGTCAAGCAAGGAGATCAAGTGAAACCGGAAAAACCAAAACCCTAAAAGGGTGTTTGGTTGATTTCGGTTATGGAGAAGAACCGAAAATCCCTTAGGGATTTCGGTTAGGGTTTTTTTAGGTAAGGGGAGAGAGCACCAAAAATCATAGGTGATTAGAGAATGAATGAATTGAAGAATGAGGGATATGGGGTGTGTTTATATAGGCATCTCAATAACCTTAAATCTTGTAGGAAAATATTAGTATAATTCCCATAATTAGAACAAATCTTTCTCCTTCCTTTTTCTCTCCTCCTCCAACCGAACAAACACCCCCTCTAGTCTCTTTGTGGGTTTCGGCCAAACAAGGGTCCCACAAGGTTCGGGTTTTGTCTAGTTTAGTCCATTGGTTCTATATTTAGAATCTTTTATATAATAAAAGAATTACATCATTTCGGAGTTTTCTATCAAATTGAATCTTATGAATTAAAAAATTGGACCAATAAGAACGCTTGATTTTGCCACGTGGGTAAAATCATGCGATCTGATTGGTCAATAAAAAGTCAAAATTGAATCAATTTGGTCAAAATTAAAAAAATTTGATGAAAAATTCTGATGGAGAAAAAAAACACATAAAAATATATGTGTCAAATTTGTGAAAACAAAAACTTGAAAAAAAAGAGATAATTAATAAAACTTTAGTGGTTTAATTTAAATAAATTATATGAAGTTAAGTGTAAATTTATAAATTTACAAATTATATTATAACTTTAAAAAATAAACAAGGTAAACCCTTAAAACTTTATAATAAACCCTAGACTTTATATTTTAAAGTACAACAAATGCAAACAATTCTTACTTCCAACAAAGATTTAACATTATTTAATCACACCCCAAATCTACCCAAAGACTTTTTAGTGGATTTTTCATTGTCGGCATTAAATCATGTTGTACAACCAAATAGAAAAACATCAAAGCACATAAATTATCGTAAATAAAGAAAAAGAGTTTTCTAGCTATTCATTGATGGGTTTGGAAGAAATAACATTTTCTTTTCTTTTGGTTTAATACGTACTAAAATTCTAACAATTGAATTAATGAAAAATATATTTATTTCATTGACATGTTTTCTAAAGTGGAAGTTAATGCTTCGAATATAACGAGGAGAAAATTAATCCCCTTGTGGCCTCGAGGTTCATTTGAGCCGACTCCGGGCTACCTAAAAGGGTAGTTTCGCTGAAATTAGTTGGCTCACAATACCGAGTCCGAAAATAGGCAAATCAAAAGAAAAAAATTACTAATTATCCTACTACGTAATATATAAAAGATTTAATAAATCTATTATCTTCATATGATTTCGTTAACACTCTATTCATAACTTATAAAACTATTAAAAATAGAAATTATATATACAATTAAAAAAACATAATGTCTAAGCCTCGTGCGTGCACGGACATTAAAACTAGTATATTATATAACTAATTAAACAAGTAATTAATTAAATATAAATCATGAAGTAAACCATACTCTTCGTATTTAACGTGTGTGCCCCCAATACGCTCACGTATTTCTAACGTATAACTTGCGGAACCGACTACCAAATTCCAACGGTTGTAGGAGTCTAATGGATTGTGAGTGATTTTATAGAGGATAGTGTAATGCTTATTTGGCATTGTATTAAATTTATAAAAATATATTGCATTGAGGATGCTCTTAGTATAAACGCGTAAGCAAAAAATACAAGTCTTTGTTGGTGGTTAATTAATTATATATAAAATACAAGTGAGTAAAAAAATACATGTGCTAATACAAAATCTTCAATCTAAGATAATAAAATAGAAAAAAAAGTAAAAGTGTATTTGTAATTCGATGATAACACAAAAGAATTTATAGAAAATAACCCACCAAACATTTGTACTTTTAAACATTTGTAGTAAACTAATAAGGGTTTTTTTAACTTGTGCCCTATGGGCACAAGATAAGAAGGTATGAAAGTACAAAAAAGTACACAGGGCTTCACAAAAATGTACAAAAAATTATTCAGGGACTCACGAAATTTGTGGGTCCCTGAGTACTATTCTACGAGTCCCTGCCTTCTTATCTTGTGCCCCTAGGGCACAAGTTGCATAATCGAGCATAATAAGACACATGTCGATGTAAAGTCGCATAATCGAGCATGACCATAACCGGAAGAGAGTATTGAAATTAACCATATCTTTGACCCACTTTGAACTTTTTTCCCTTTTATGTAATTTTCTCTAAAATAATCCATTAAAAAGTTTAAACTAATACATACAATGTTTATAAAATTATGGCATGAAGTTGAACTTTGACAACTGTAGCAAACTCATGCCCGAGATACAAACTACGACGCAAGTTAGCATAAAGTTGGACTTCAATGCCTCATCAAAAGCCTAGTTTTCCCCCACCTTCGCTTTCAACCAACGAGCTAACTCGACCACCTTAGTTTTCCCTGCGAAAACACTAGGGAATTATTGGTGATTCCGGCTATTGCTTCCTTTGCTTTCAACCAATGAGCCAACTCGACCACTTTAGGTTTCCCTAAGACAACACTAGGGAATTATTGGTGATTCCAGCTCTTGCTTGAGTTAGGAAGACAACCCTTAGTCTGACCTAGGGGTTGCCCTCGTTTTCCGACTTCCTTCATCTATGAGCTCTACAAGAAAACTATTTGAAGTAATTCGTTGTAAACGAAGACAAAATTTGTCACGGCCCGCACAAGAGGATCACCAATTGCTAAGTCATTTAGCCCCTCTATTTAAGGCAATTCGCCACTTCGTGACACTCCAAACGACAAAACAAGTCAAAAAAACACATGCTAAAGCCTCAAACGGCAACACAATACAAGAAAACAAATAAGGTCAGGGTAGTAAAAAATGGACGTGTGTCAGAAGCAATTAATTCCCGGGCGTGCACCTCAAAGGCGACCCTGAGTCCTCCCACCATTGCTATGTATTGAGTATTGGTAGCTATCTCAAGGCGCCACAATCATTCATATTCAATAATCCAAACAACAATTTTGGAAATAAGATATTCATTGTCATTCCATTCTAAACCTATATCTATACCGATTATGATTCATAGCTACAAACCAAATGCCTCGTTAATCATAATTCAAATTTAAATCTAAATCCTAATATTAATCCAAAATCTATCCATAAACCAAACGGTCCCTCAAGAAAACAACCGTGACAAAATTACCCAAAAAATAAATAAAAAGAAATACTAAATGATTTAAACCAGTAATAACCCAAAGTAAAAAAGTAAAACCAAAAATTTACATCATCACCATCACCCAATCAGTAACAACCATCACCACCATACACCACCACCGGAAATCACAACAACAACCGTACAAAATGCCATCAGATCTAATAAAAAAATCACAAAAAACCCTCCGAAAACACGCAAAACTATCACCGCCACCATCACCGTCATCACTTCCGGCCATTGAAGACTCAATTTCCGACCTAAATCCATCACCATCAAACACCTTATGTAGACATTGTAAATTAAAGCTATTAAGAGGATCAAATTCTATGATTTGTATATATTGTGGTGCATGTCAGGCTGGTGATCATATTAGTCTTAAACCTATTGGCTTTCATTCTACGAGTGGTTATCGTTCGTTACTCAAGTCGTTGGAATTAAATCCCGAGGTTAGTTGGTGTTTGTTCACTTGTGAAATATTCATAGTTGCATGCATGCATGCATATATGCGCGTTGCGTTGCATGGGTGAAATTTATATATAATGACATTACTAGATTATCGTTTTGAAGTTAGGATACGAAGAGTACGTAGTATATAGTAGTCGCCAAATCAGCGTCACGTCACTTTCCTTCTATATTAAAAAACGATATACCTGCCTGTCCTCTTTCCTCCATGCAAATGATTGTGATGCCGTCCTCATTCCCTTTTGCTCTTATGCTTCATAGTGTCGAGATGGACAGGGTATATTTACTATACTGACCAAACTAAGGTGTTTGTTTCGGCTTATGTAGCCGGCTTATGGCTTATTTGGTTTTGACCTTATGTTTCATAAGCTCACGTTTTGTGGCTTATTTTGAAGCTTTTCGGCTTATATAAGTTTATTATCTCATAATAAACTCATATAAGCCGAAAATGTTCAAAATAAGCCACAAAAAGTTAGCTTATGAAACATAAGCCCAAAGCCAAATAAGCCGGCTATATAAGCCACAAAAAAGTGAGCTTGTGATAGGTAGCTTTCCCACGTTATCTTTCTTACTAGGTGTTCTGGTTGTGCATCCATGAAATTACCGGCCAATCTAGCTCATTTCAGAAAAGTATAATTAGTAGGTCATGACATTATTCAGTATAGTTACCATAATCGATAACGACATAAGTATTGATGTTCTAGCATTAGCTAGTTAATAACAAAAAGTAGGAGAAAAGATCACTGCCTCACTGGTCACTTCAACTTTCTAATAATATTACTGTAATATTTAAGCTAATCGAGTCTCATCTATGCACAGTTGGCTACATGGGTTTATTGCTGTTTTTGAAGTGTATGATTCGGTTGCTGAATATATGTTTAAATTGTTCATGTGTGACAGTGTTATGCTCTGGAGTCTGAACTTAATATTTATGTTTTTATCAGGATAGAATAGGTGTTTTCTTCGATGAAAATAGAAGGAACAAAAGTGGGACTCCAGTGGAAGAGGGAATAAGTTTGGCTGAGCTCTTAGATGTGCAGATTGAATGGCGGGATGATCCAGAGAAACATGAGACCAGTTCTGTCGAAAAGACCTTTGACCATATTAGTTTTTTGAACATTAGCAACTTCGCTACAGGTTCAGGAAGAGACAGCGGCTCTGATGTATCTGAAGAAGATGAAGAAGAAGAACAGTCGGTTAGTGGTGAAAATGATCCAAGTGATGCTTACGAAGATCAAGAAAATCTTAGTCTGTTTGAAAATGATGCGCCTATTGAGACTGCTTCTGTATCCTCTGCTGAGTCTAGACATGATGGGGACGTTCAGTCTGTGACTTCCGGGATATATAATGATGGGAATTCTTTGTCTGGAGATGATGCGGGTATTGAAAATGAAAATTTTGGGATACAGAATGAGGAATCAGAAACTGTTCCCCAGCCCTTTGATTTGAGAAGCGATTCTTCATCTGGACGTGATGCAGACGTGACACAGAATGAGAATACTGAAACTGGTTTGAGCAGGGGTTCTTCTGGAGATGACATGGAAGTTCAGTCTTTGAACTCTAAAAGGCAGGATGGGGATTCTAAAGCTGTTGATGTTTCGTTTGATTTACGAGACGATTCTTCGCCTAGACTTGATGCAGATTTACAGTTTGTGAATTCAAAGGGACACGAAAATGAGGATTCTGAAACTAATGATGCAATATCCTCTGATTTGAAAAAGGATTCATTGTCTGAAGATGACACAGATATACAGCCAGTGATAAAAACGGCTGCTTTATCGTCTGATTTAAGAGCCAATTCTTTATCTAGACGTGATTCAGATGTTCAGTCGGTGAATTCAAGTATACAAGAGAATGAGGATATTAACACTAATGATGCCATATCCTCTGATTTGAATAGGAAATCTTCGTCTGGACGTGATTTAGACTTGAGAGATGATTCTCCATCTGGACGTGATCCAGATATTCAGTTAGTGAATTTGAGGTCACAAGAAAACGACGATTCTAACACTAATGCTAGCATATCTTCTGATGTGAGAAGGGATTCGTTATCTGGAGATGACACGGAAATTGAGACAGTGAATTCTAAAGTTTGGAATGAGGATTCTGAAATTACCGATTTATCCTCTGATTTAAGGGTCGATTCTTTGCCTAGACGTAATGCAGAAAATGATGATTATAAGGGTATTGTTGCTATATCCTCTGATATGAACAAGGATTGTTCGTCTGGAGATGACACAGAAGTTCAATCAGCAAAATCTAGGACTCGGAATGAGGATTCTAAAACTGCTGCTTTACCCTCCGATTCAAGTATCGATTCTTTATCTAGACATGATGCAGAATCTCCGTCTGTGAAGGCGAGGACACAAGAAAACGAGGATATTAAAATTACTGCTGCCACATCGACGGATTTAAGAAAGGATCCTGCGTCTGGAGATGACACTGAAATTCAGTCACTCGAATCTAGGAGTCAGAATGAGGATCCTAAAACTTCTGATTTAGAAATGAATTCTTTATCTAGAAGTGATTCAGAATCCGAGTCTGTGAACTTAGGGACACAAAATGAGGAGTCTAAAACTAATTTTGTGTCTCGAGATGACATAGAAACTCAGAATGTTGATTCTACTAAAATTTCTGATGAATCTCGAGATGAAATGGAAGTTTATTCAGTCAAAACAAGGACTCGGAATGAGGATTCTGAAAATGCTGATATATCATCTGATTTAAGAATCGAATCTTCATCTAGACATGATGCCGAATTTGAGTCTGTGAAATCAGGGACACAAGAAAACGAGGATACTGAAACTGCTGCTGCAATGTCCTATGATTATAAAAGGGATTCTTCTCAAGACAATAAAGATTCGAGCGGTGATGGTTCATTTAGACACGATGCATATCAACGTGTGCATGATGAAGACGTGCAGAACGATGATTTTGAAACTGCTGATGTATCTTCTGATCTGAGAAGCCATTCTCCGCTTAGAAACGATGCAGAACCTCAATCTGTGAATTCCAGGAAACAGATTGAGGATTCTGAAGCTGATTTGAGCAGCGATTATTCATATGGAAATGATGCAGATATTCAGTCTTCGCATTTCAAGAATCAGAATGACGATTCTAAAACTGCTGCTGCTGTATCACCTGATACAAGAAAGGGTAATTCGTTTGAAGATGACACGGGAATTCAGTCAGAGAAATACAGGTTGCAAAATGATAATTCTAAAGCTGCTACTGCTATATCATCTGAACTTGATTCAGACATTCAACATGTTGATTCTAAAACCGCTGCTGTATCCCCTAGTTTGAGTGGCAACTCTTCATTTGATGACAATGCAGAAATTCAGCCTGTAAATCTCAAGAGAAAGAATGAAGATTCTGAAACTGCTGATGTGTTGTCCGCCGAGTCTTCATCTCAAGATGACACAAAAGTTCAGTCTTTTCACTCCAATATTCAGAATGATGATATTGAAACTGCTAATGCGTCCCCTTATTTAAGAAGCGAGTCTTCATCTCGAGACGACACAGAAACTCGGTCTGTCAACTCCACGAAACTTACTGAGGATTATAAATCAGAGGTCCACATCGATTCAGTTTCTGGATACATGGAAGGCACAAATAAGGATAAGTCAAACAACAATTTACACCCCATTGACAAAGATTAACCTTTAGTCTCTCAGAAAACAGTTTGACACGGTGGTTTAAAAAAAGAGGCCTCACCAGCTAATCTAAATGATGCATCTATGGTTGGTGTTGATGGAAGTTGGTTTAAAGCTGTTTTTTCGCCAACAACAATGATGTCTCTCGGAGACAAGGAATCGAACTTTCACCAGATACTGTAAATAGTTTGTCTTTAGAAGATGTAGATTCGGTTGATAATGTAGCTATGTGATATTTTGTTTTTGGATCATATATGATGCTAATTGCTCAAGCGAATAATATGTTCTGATTAGTATCCACACCATTCAGGTATGTGTTATCATAGTTATCTTTTATTCGTATGTGTATAATATGAGTGAAGAGTAAGATGTCAATGAGTCGATGATCAGATAGTATTTTGAATACTTTAATACATACTTTGCTACATGATTTAAGCATATTCTAATATCGTACCATTCGGTTTTTGGTCCACTAAAGCCTTTCACATTATGTTTTACATGTTTATACTTATGTTTTCTATCACATTCTCTTGGGTTGCTTATATTTGAATCAAATTACAAGAACGGGATCACTAAATCGTAATTTCGGATCGAAGAAATTAAGAGATGCCATAGCTACTCTGGATGTTCGAAGAGATAGCTTATATCCTACTAGAGGTATATATGTAGTTATTCATTCATATAAACAGTCGTTCATGTTGCTTGTTCTTATCCGATTATGTGTTTACTGGTTATCTTGATTAACGTCTCACATATAGCTATACCACATTTCAGGTAATACCAGCAGCATACAGGTGATTAGCGCCTCTCATATAGGGTATGCAAGAAGCAGCACGAGTTTTCAACGCAATCACTTCACTTCAGGTCATGGTTAAGTTAAGGGATGGCAATGGGTGAGAAAAAACCCATAACCCGCGGGTACCGGTATATGAATGGGTGGATAAACCCGTCAATTTTCACCCGCGGGTCGGTCGTGGGTGACAATTTGTACCCATTGGTGGGTGGCGGGTGGGTGACAGGTAATGTATACCCATCACGGGTGTACCAATTTATAATACCCACGGGTGTACCCGTCAAAATACCCGTGGGTGTACCCGTAAATTCATTTGTGTTAAACTAAAATTTATTATACTACTTAGATGTTTAAGTATTTTGTGAACTTGGTATTTGGAAATTTGATATGGTGTCCTATTACACAGTTTTATAGTTGGTTTTCATATCATGGTTTTGTGATTTTGTTCATTTCACTAACCCATGGGTTTACCCACGGGCATGGGCAAAAATTTGTACCCACTAGTGGGTGACGGGTGGGTGGTGGGTGAGAAAAAAACCACGGGTACGGGTGACGGGTTAGAAGAACCCATGCCCATCGCCCACGGGTGTCTTTACACTCGATTCTTTTTTTTATATCGAAAATATTTATTTTGTTATATTGGAAACTATAATGAACGAAAACTAAAGATCTACAATAAAATTTGTTGCACATTCCTACAGCTCTCCATTATTTGTTAAAACTTGAAAATGCTTAGTTTATATCTGTATGCACCAGTAGGACTTGATCTAACCCATGAGGAGATTCAACACACTAATAGGTTCTTCGTTGGTAATCTATTGTTTTACCGAGCATTAAACAATAGTTTAACACTAAGTGCACATACCATCTTCAAAAAGATTTTGAAAGTGCATACCCTATCACCAATGTTTGCGTCTGCCACATTCACATGATTAACTATTTTTAAATACAGAAGTTAACGGAAGAAAAGTACTGTGCTTGAGCACGATTATTCTTTTGAAATGAATTAACTAAATTACACCTAATTTAACTGATATAAATACATAATAGATAGAGCTTTGATGGTTTTAGCTAGGTATATCTATTTGACTGACTTGGATTCAGTTTTCTTTGATGCTTTTATACTATGTTGCAAGTCGTGGTGATATTTTATAAGGTAGTTTTGCACGGTTTAAGTATATGTGACAGCAGGCTCGGACCTTACCATCTTAGTAGTCTAAAATTTAGATACAGTTACTTCAATATCGGCTTTGAATGGCAACAAATATATGAGAACATCATTGTATGTGTATTCTTTTTTCAGTTATAAATGTAAATCTTAAGATTTGTCAACTATACATGTATTCTGACTATCACATGGTGCATCAATGTGAACAATATGTACCAGATACATTAAAACAAATCGTCACTTACATAATTGTATTTTCCCTTAATCAAAAACCGATCTTTTTAATATGATTGTAAGTACATTGTGCAATGAAACACAATGCAAGAAAACCATTCATGTTTATTTCACAACTTTATAAAAAGCATCAGATAGTCATGATTCAAAATTCATAGCATTTGATACTTTACTTGTATCTTGTATTATCTTTTTGAAAAGTGATACCTTACTTGGTCTTAACAATTTTCTTTAATTGAGAATAAGATTCTCTTAGAAAGAAAGTAAGATTTCATTGTATAATTTGGGTCAGATTTTAGGCTATTTTTGGGTTTTTTTTTTTGCTAAATTTTTTCCCGGTTTTTCCTTTTTTTATATGATTCCGGCGAATTTTTTTTTTGAGTTGGGGTCGGGTTAATTTTTTCCCGAATATTTTCTTTTTTGGCACGGTTCGATACTCTTTTTTTTGTTGGGCCGATGAATGTAAAATATTTGTGACAATAAAAACTAAAATTACACGTGTTTTTTTGTTTCTTTTTTTTACGGATATTTTGTGTACGAAAATCGTAAATAGTTAAAAGTTGGAGGACCGTTTTTTATTTTTTTTTTTTCTTTTCCAATTTTGGGCAGATTTTGTGCCACATTCTTATGAGAATTTTTAGGCTCTGTTTGTCGGACAATGTGTTTGTATATTAGTAATAATTTTTTTATATGGCTTTTGTGTTAGGGCCTCATGTTTAAAGTGTTTTTTTTTTTGCTAATATGGGTTTTTTTCAAATATTAATGGGTTGTACGTTCTGTGAACCGATATCGATTATTTTAAAAAGTTATTAGGTATCGAGATGTTTTCAAGCTGAGTATTTTTTTTATCTGAATAAATCAAAACTTTTGTAATATTTTTTTTTCCATTATACTTTGTTGCCTACAAATTAAAAAGAAAAAAAAGGCTGGCCCAAAAATGGGTCGACCGTTTACTGTGTAATGCGGGTTACGGAGTGGACCCACTGTCAAAACGACAGTGGATCAGTCGGCTATTGTGTATATTTATAAGAGTTTTGCTACATCCACAAACAATCCACAAACAAACATCCACAAACATGTGTTGTTTATGTGTGATTGGCCAAATAAAAAAGAAGAGAGAGAAAGTGTATCAAAATACACCAATCAAAAAATCACAACACATGTTTGTGGATGTTTATTTGTGGATTGTTTGTGGATGTAACTTACATAATTGTATTTTGCCTTAATCAAAAACCGATCTTTTTGATACGATTGTAAGTACATTGTGCAATGAAACACAATGCAAGAAAACCATTCATGTTTATTTCACAACTTTATAAAAAGCATCAGATAGTCATGATTCAAAATTCATAGCATTTGATACTTTACTTGTATTATCTTTTTGAAAAGTGATACCTTACTTGGTCTTAACAATTTTCTTTAATTGAGAATAAGATTCTCTTAGAAAGAAAGTAAGATTTCATTGTATAATTCCAAATTTTTCAATGCTTATATATAGTCTAGTTTATACATCATTATATATCATCCCTTTTGTCATTCCATTTTGAGGCAATTATTACATGTAATTGCTTCAAGATGTAAGTACGTTACATACACTGAAAAAAAAATGAAAATATGTTGTATACAATGAGAAAAAGCTCCACCTCACTTTAATTGTCTCTTTTCGCCCCTAGCTTCTGGCTAGGATGCCAATTGGATCAATTTTCCGCTAAAAAAAGTTACATTTTGGTGCAGTTGTGCCAAAAAGTAGTTGATGAATTCACCTGGAAACATAGAGATGGACATGAACGGTTCGCCTCTTGATGTTGCACAATCCAGATGAGCAAAATATCGGTGCTTCTCGCATTTATATATCCATGGTTTCTCATCAAGAAAAGGGCCATCACATACCCTACACCTGGGTTCAAATTTCGCTTTTTGATCCGCTTTTAAAAAAAAGATGGATTTAGTATGTTGGATTAGCAACTTTTCCAACAAGAATAGACAATCATTATGGGTTTGATAGCTAGGACAAGTGGTACATTGGTAGAAGATCCCTTTATGTTCCTTTCCACAAGCATCACACTCGCACAAAATCTATTTACTGATAGATACTAGTGGGTGTATGTGGCTAGGATGATGGATCATATTGTTTAGTAGCCATTTCACAACACAATATATGTCAACGCTAAATAACATTGAGACCAATATTATTGAAGGCCGTGAGGCTTATGATGGCTTGAATAAATATTGCATCTAAAATTCCCTTAGGAGAAGGGTAAGGGTATGAGTAAAATGAAGATGAAGATGAAGTCGAGCATGAGGATTCAGTTCATGTGACCGATGTGCTCAAGAAATCAGCTGGTTTCAAAGGTATTACTACAAATGTGATCAATGTCAATACGTGATTCACAAATATTGTGCACTTCTTCCAGCAACACTGTAACACACGTCCCACGTTGGTCATACCCATACCCTTCTCCTAAGGGTCCTTAACTGTAGATGTGATATTTGTTCAAGCTATCATAAGCCTACAGACCTATTTTGTCATTGTTCTCAATGTGATTTTGACAATGACATAATTGTGCTGTGAAATGGCTACAAAACAACATTATCCATCATCCGAGCCACATACACCCACTAGTATCTATCAGTAAATAGATTTTGTGCGGGTGTGATGCATGTGGTAAGGAACATCAAGGGGTCTTCTACCGATGTTCCCTTGTCATAGCCCACTAATCCATAGTGAATGTGATTTCTTGTCGAAGAAGTTACTAATCCAACATACTACATCCAGTTTTTCTCTTATACTCACCCACTCACCGTCATAGTTGCTTATTCCTTTTTTAAAAACGGATCAAGAAGCCAAAATTTAAACCCATGTTTAGGGTATGTGGTGGGTTTTTTTTTCTGGTGAGAATTAAACTCTGGCTATATAAATGCGAGAAGGGCTGATATTATGCTCATCTAGATCCTGCAACAACAAGAGGCGAAACGTTCATGTCCATATTTATGTTTCCATCTAAATGTATAATATTTTTAGGATTAACTGCACCAAAATGTAATCCATTATCACCTTCCTGTCATTGCATACAACATATTTCGCTTTTCTTTTTGTATGTAAATTAAGTTCTCTGATGCAATTGAATGAAAAATAAGTTCTCTGAAATGCAATATAATTCAGTTTATTTTAATTCATTGTTATAAAGTCATTACTTAGATTGTGTTAAAGTGTAACCATGTTACCTGTAATAGGGAAAAGGAAACAAATTTATGGTACAAATGACCAAAAACTGGAAGCATGCTACATTTTGCTGCAGTTAATCCCCCTTTTCTAATAGTACTTCATTTCATCTTGATTTAGGTAGGAAGAATATGAAAGTTTGTTATTAATTTATTATTGCTATGAAGGTCTAACGATATAGCTTTTATCCTAGGTAGCCAACTAAAATGTACTTGAGATTACTTTGTGCTTTAAAATCATCCCTTATATATTTATTACTTAAGCTATTCAACAGATGAGCAACAAACCATAGATAACAATTTCGAAAAATCCCAAATTGCACCAAAACAAGAACACAATAACCTACAAACCCTAAATGTAAATCCTTTTGTAGCTGTAAGAGAAGAAGGATCATGACACACTTTATTAATGCCGTCTCTTAACGCGTGCAATTCATCAGACCTACCTTCTATTTTATTGACCTCGCTATCTCTTGGGATGGTTTTTGTTTCTTTGATCCAACCTCCAATCTGCGCGTATTACACAGAGACAATGTCATTAACCAAATTTATGTGTCTTAAGTTTGGATGCAAAGATAACTAGCACATAAAAGAAGTTCAGGGATATGTCAAACCTTCTTTCCTCACATCTTCAAACCTGATCAAGTAAAACAAAGGATTTGCATCAGATACTTACATACATGTGTGGTTGCTGAAAGGGCAGCATCCAAATGAGAATCAAGAGGAGAATGCATAAACTGACTTAAGCAGTGCACAACATAAGAAATATAAGCTTACCAACAAGTCAAAAAATATAAACCTTTTACACCCCAAATTTTAAGTTTCACTAATTGTGCGCTTTGGTATACTAGAAGTATGCTTTCTGCCATTTGACATGTTCACGAATCATGATATGTTCGTAAGCATATGAGGTATAAAGTTGGTAATGGTAAGAGTATTAATGTTTGGCATGATAAGTGGAATGATGGTGATTACTTATCAAAAAACATTAGTAAGAAGGAAATATTTTATGCTGGTTTTAATGATCAGACTAAACTTGCTGATGTTATGGATTCTGATGGGTGGAAATGGCCTGCTGATTGGTTTGTAAAATACCCTTGGATCAGTAATATGAAAACTCCTATACTAAACAACTGTCCTGACAAGGCTGTTTGGGTGGATAGCAATGGTATTGAAAGGAGGTTCTCTACCAATACTGTATGGAAGGATGTAAGAAGTACTAGTGCTAAGGTTAGTTGGCATAACCTTGTTTGGCATCCTAATTGTATCCCTAAGCATACATTCATCCTTTGGCTTGCTGCAAAAGATTTTGAATGCAGCCTGTGTAAAAAAGGTATGGATTCTCATGATCACTTATTCTTCAAATGTGATTATGCCAAGAAGATCTGGAAGAAGATATGTGGTAAGGCTAGAATGAAATTTCATAATGATTCTTGGAACAATACACCGGATGAAATGAGCAAAGGTGTAGCCAATAGGAGTGTTTGGGGAGTAATTAAGAAACTATGTTTAGCTGTTGTGGTTTACTATATCTGGCAAGAAAGGAATTTGAGGTTGTTTAACAATGATCAAAGAGATAAGGAGGTTTTGATCAACACAATCATTGAGGAGATTAAGGCTAAAATGGTATCAATCACGGTTAAAAATACTGATACTGATACTGTTTTACAAGCTGAGGAATTAAGTAATATTGTATTTGTTTGCTAGAAAATGAGGAATTAAGTAATATTGTATTTGAGGTGTAGGGTAATTTCTCAAGCCTTATGGAGGGTTGCATTAACTCTGCAGACTCAAGTTGAATAATACTGATTTAAACACTGTCAATAAAGGGGTGTTTGGATCTGAACTGGTAATGCTAATTTGTACTGATTACCATTCAAATTTTGTTTTAAAGCTCACTACAACAGATGGCCTTGTACCTTGATAACTTTCTCTGAGTACTTATTCAATGGGGCACAGACTAATTGGGCCATGGGTGGAAATTTGTCTGTTTTGACCCATTTTGAATCTGTCAGTGGGGGTTGTTATCATAAAGTAGGTTTCCTGTGTGTGAAGGGTAAGTGAGCTTGGTGTGGTGCATGTAGCTTGGGACAGAGAACCATCATGATGGGGCTCCTGGGTTCAAGCTATGCATCACTGAATGGAGGATAGGTTGGTTTCTAAGTGAAGGTGTGTGTTCCCTGACTAGTGATGCCTAGTCCTCTACCTTTGTGTGATCATTAAGTGAGGATGTAGCTGCTCAGTGGTCACATGGGGGGTATGTCTGAGAAATGTAGCTAGTTGGGTATAGCGCTATAACCTTCTTGGTGATGCCCAGGTCTATAACTTTTTTCCACTGTGGATTGGTTGAGTGGTTGAGGGTATTAGTGGCTTGGGAAATGTAGGCAAGAGGTTATGGTATGGTGAATTTAGGTGAATAATTTAGAGGGTGAATAATGTTCTTACAGATTGATATGTCCTTAGAAGTTCAGGTTCTAGTTTTTGGATAGATAGTTCATTTTGTATAAGTGTTGGGCATGTCCACACTGTTTCATTATCATTCATGGTGTAATTACTGTTTTATTAATAAAATCTCCACCTTTTCACCCAAAAAAAAAAAAAAACGAATCATGATATAGGCATAACCACAGTACCTATATTCCTAAAGTGATGGATGGTATTTACATATGTCAATTATAACTTAGAGAAAAATGAATCACTTTTGGTAAACAATAGAAAGTTCAAATGAAAATTATTACGAACACTACAATTAGGGGTGTCAAAAAAACCCGACCCGAACCCAATTAAGCCTATTCGGGTCGGGTTACTCATGTCAAAAAATGTATTCGGGTTATGCGGGTCAACCCGAGTAACCGGAATACTAAATAGCGACGGGTATCAGGTTGAAAATGTTTGGCTAACTCGGGTTCGGGTCGACCCGATTGACCCGAATAAGGATTTTTTTTAATACGGAGTACAAATTTTCTATTTAAAAGAGTACAAATAGGTAATTTTATTACATTTCACTTATATTCGGGTTGACCCGAACCCGAATGGACCCGCCCCGAGTTGGCCCGACCCGAATTGACCTGAACCCGAGTAACCCGAATTCAAATAGGGTCTCGGGTTCGGGTACGGAATTCTTCGCATTGACCCGACTTTAACCCAAACCCGACCCAACTAACACCCCTAACTTAGTTCAGGGTAAAAAAATTTATTGACCTTTAGAGGACATGTACTCTTTCTGGATCGAATGTCTGGAGTTTGAGCAAGCTAGGACGATAAGCCATTCCGGTAAAGAATATTCTAAACATTTCTTTTTTTTCAATTGTTTTCTTCTGGGGAGAATATACCAACAAACAGTTATCACGAAGTAACATCAGAATTGTCCCATCTTCTAAACCCTCCAATACAGTCACAGGTTCGTGTATCAACCAATCTAGGCCAGGGCTGATACTTTGCTTGATCACCACCTCTTTATGCCAAGATTTCTTAATTCCGTATTCCTTCATCACCCAAATCGTGAATTCAATAGCGGATGAATCACACTGACACAAACAACCTTTTAAGACTCCCAACTTTTGGCATCTAATATTACCGTGTATTTCTTCAGAAGGGGGTGATGGGAATAAATGAAAGGTCTCATTGTCGAAATCAAAAGCATAAATCCCTTCAGGAGAATGAGAATACTGATCACGAAAAGTCTGATCACGAAAAGTCCAATGAACACACCCATTCAGAAAAGGTCCATGGAACTCCGTAAGCCAGTAAGGAACATGGCCAAGAGATCTCCATTGGCCTGTGCCAAGGGTGTAAATTTCAGCTTCTATTAGACGCGGCCAAACTGAGTTAAGGTACGGCTGTAAATCAGTTTGGAAAATCCGTATCACTTTGTACTCCTTTGTCCGTAAACCGACTCCAAAACCATAAACGACTGTTGCATATTTTTCTTGTCTATAGTATCGTTGCCTAGGAAGGATCATATATTCTCTGGTGATTGGATTGCATATATAAGTGTTGTCGTGATAGTTATAATATTGCCACAAACAGACCAACCCATTGACTGAACCCACTTGAAGTAGACTAGTATTGTGAAAAGCAGGTTCACGGTTAAGATCGACACTGGTGATGTGATCATGATGTAAATGTGTGTCATCACCCTCACGTTCAATCTCCAACCACTTCAAAACGCCTGGTTCGTCCACACGTTGGTAGGTAAAATCCTCTGGCTGACAGTTATGATGAATCATGACGCCTGCAGGTGATCTCGAGAGATGCAGATTCACAAAATAAGATTCTGAAACATAATCGCGCCATTTCTTGCATACACACTTGCAGTGGCTGATTGTCTTAACAGGAAGCCTTGTGAGGATATCAGCTATCACATTTCCTGGTAAGTCTTCCATCGATGGACTAACAGAAGAAATGATCTTCAAGATAACTGTATTTCAGAAGAAACATCGATTATGAAGTGTATATATGTCTTACAATCAGGGACACAGAACATAGACACTAGTGGGGTCAGTTGCCACCACTCATAAACGAATTAATAGTAGAATTAGCCAAGACCCCCTCAAGTTAGTTGGTTGTGAAATATGGGGATTTCCTAGTCGCTATCTGCACCATGTTAACAACACCGCGGATGTTTTATGTCTCTTATCTAAATAAATATTAATTCAACATTATTTCTACGTCTTATGGTATGAGCTATAATTGCATATTCATATTTTACTTCACCCCAACTGACGCTTGGTTATATGTACTCAAAATTCAAAGGGATTTCATCATAGACATGGATTAGATTATGAGTGAAATGATGACTCATAAACTTCACAAAACAAAGGTATGGAGTAAAACTTATGCTTTTTTTCCAACGATTTGTAAGGCTAGTTGATGTTTGGTAAAGCATTCTTGATTGATAAGAAAACTATGTTGGTTATATTAGTGTCATCAAACACGATTCAAGTAGCTTATCATCACAACAGACACTATCTTACATTTTGCTTAAATATATTTCCATAATATATTGTTACGATCTCACATCGGCCAAGTATAGGATTGGTTGGTGGTTTATAAAGTTTAAGTGTCCCCTCCTCCTTTGTGCTAGCTTTTTGAAGTCACCTAGCTTGTGGCTTGATGCGACCTAGTATGGGATGGGTTCGTATCAATTGGTATCAGAGTCACACGCCTCTGATACCAACCGTGACTGTACTAGGTCGCATCAAGTGGTTTTTTAATCAAAATGTGACACATGTCACTCTATGATGTGATTTTCTAAAATAAGATGAATGGTCAAGATTGCACCTCCTTATCTTAATTTTTGATGGGACCCACATTGTAAATGCTTTATATAATACTAGTTGGTTACCCGCGCATAGCGGCGGCAATAAAAAATTTACTAACTCAACTCTTTACGCAATTTCCTATCCGCTTAGTAATTTCGTTTCACAACACTTTGAATGTATGTGTTCGTTTGGGTTTCCCGTAGCTTTCTCGGAACACCATATTAACATCATCATTCTCGCATGTAAAAAGACAACACTCTCTCCGAAAGTATATAGTTTTAACGTATCAAGTTTATATTTAATTAAGGTTAAAGTTGTAAAAAATATAAATCAACATAAAATAAACCCACTAAAAATGTAAAAAACAAAAATTATAAAAACATATCAAAATGGATGTTAAATTAAAGAGTATAAAATTTTAAAAAATATGGTGAAATTAGATCATAATAAAATTAAATTGATAAAAAGATATTTCAATTTGAAAATAAAGGTGGTTTTTTAATCAAAATGTGACACATGTCACTTTATGATGTGATTCCTTAAAATGAGATGGATGGTCAAGATTGCACCTCCTTATCTTAATTTTTAATGGGCCCCACATTATAAATGTTTTATAAGTATAGAAGTATAGATAAATCTATAAGTTTTACTGTGCCTATAATATGGGATGAACATAACTGTTTCAAACAATTCTCAAACAAATATCAGTTTTTTATTGTACCTATACAATGGAATTAATTGAAAGAGTATCAGCAAAACTGAGATCAAAATGAATCTAAAAAAAAAAAAAAAGAATACCTGAAATTACAAAGGGTTCAGGTGACAGGGATCACACCAATTGCCGACGAAATGGTTTTGACCCGAGTATCTGTTTGCATTCGTGTGGGTTTACTTCAAAACTTGGGCTCTTATGATTGGGCTAAACAAAATACAATCTTATTTGAGCTCGACTCGAGCCTAATATTATTAGTTTTGAGCTAGCTTATACATATGAATACTTTTAACGAGGTTTTGCATCCGCGCTCTGCAGCGGAGCGTGATGTTTTACGTTAAAAACTAACTTTGCAACGGAACGATAACCTAAAGACTGTTTCCGTATATTAAGTTAGTCATTAAGGACTAACTTTGTAAAAGACCGATAACCCCAAGGACTATTTTCGTAAATTATTTCTGGAATTTTTTACAAAAACAGTCCTTCGGTTAACGTTCCGCTGCAAAGTTAGTCATTAAGGACTAACGTTGCAACGGACCGATAACCTCAAGGACTATTTCCGTATAGTACGGTTTTATTTATTTTTAAAATATATATATCAAACTTCAACATTTTTTTCTAAAATCGTGCCTATATCAGAAGCATTGCAACATTGTGCTCGTTTTGTTTGCTATTCGAAGATCTTTCGAGTGACATGTTTTCTTACGAAGGAATCGATAGATATACATTCAATATTTGATAAATAAAGTTTGTTATATAAAAAAGTCGTAAATAAAAAAGTTTTTGCCGCATAGTTTGAGGGTGTGTTTTGTAAGTTTTTTTTCAATATTAAAACTACATTGAGAAACGTATAATTTTTTTTAATAATAACAACAGTTGCACGCTACCCTCGTATTTGTAAATGTATATAAAGTTATAATTATTTTTCTCATTTGAATTCATATACATAAACAGTTATGTGTATACGTTTATCTCTAATGCTCGTTTAGACTCACGGGAAGCCCAATCAAGCATTTAAAAAAAAGATATCGAACCGTCCCAAAAAAAGAAAATATTCGGGAAAAAATTAACCCGTCCCAACGCAAAAAAAAATTCCCGAATCGTACAAAAAAAGGAAATATCCGGGAAAAAATTAGCCAAAAAAAAACCAAAAAATAGCCTAAAATCTGGCCCAAAGTAAAAAAAAATACAAAACGGACCCTCACCTTTTAACTATTTACGATTTTCTTACACAAAAATTCCCGTAAAAAAATTTACAAAACCGTCCCAAAAAAAGAAAATATTCGGGAAAAAATTAGCCCGTCCCAACGCAAATTTTTTTCCCCGAATCATACAAAAAAAGAAAATATTAAAAATTAGCCCCGCCATAACGCATCGCCCAAAAAAACCCCCCGAAACGTAAAAAAAAAATTATTCGAGAAAAAATTAGCCCCGCCGCAACGCGCGGGTTCTTTTGCTTGTTAGGTATAAAGCCCGTGCTTGAGCTCATATAGGGTTGTGCAAAATTAAGGTTTCACCTATAAAAACCCAGGACGGAAACCGGAACCGAACTGAACCGAACCGAAAATTTAATTCACACCAGAATTCACATAACTATATATTTTTAATATATATTTATATAAAAAAAAAAACTCTTTCATAATATAAATATAACATATTTTAAGTTTGAAATTTCTTTTAGTGCTAAAAATTTACATAATTAAATAATTAAAATTATGAGTTATTCGGTTAAGTTTAATCCATTTTGAATTTGATTCGGTTCAGTTTTCGATTTTACTAAAAAAAAATTAACCGAACTAACCAAACAACCCGATAACCGAACCGATGAACACCCCAACATATATTAGGTTCAACCATGTGTTTGGATTGGACTCGTTTGGGTTCGGCTTGAAATTCAAAGTGTTTATCATACCTTAAGACATACATGCATAAAAAACCTCACAAATATTGGTTACAAAATTCAAGACCTATCATTTTTTCAATAACAAAACCATGTGTGTTACAACTTGGGATCCTAGTTACACGAAATTTGATCTGGACCTTTCGACATGACAAAACTTTACTTGCACAAGTGGCTTGCTGTCAAGTTTACTTACTTATCTTTCAACTAGATGCCTACTGTGAGTGTCTTCATTATAAGAAAGAAACATATACAAAACCTACTGATGTATCATGTTTGTAGGCTGTAGCTATTCATTTATATACATAACCATCCAGCAGGATGCTTCTTCGTATATGTTTGGTAACTATCTAGGAACCATACGAGTCCTACGAACCAAGGTGAACATTATCTGATGTTAGTTGATCTTTAAATTGCAGAATCATAAACATAAATGTCACTAATTCAGATCATATTTTTGCATTGAAAAATGTTATATCCTTCTACGCATCCTCCTGATGCTTAGGTGTCAATCATCTAACGACGAGGGAAAAAGTGGGTCATGCTTATAAGTTTATAGATGATTGACACCCAATGTTATAAGAAGGATTAGGATATAGTATTTCTCTTTTGCATTTGACCCTTATTCGTTTAAACTGATCAATTAACGCATATAAAAGCTTTTAGCTAAACAACTTCAAAAGTCATGCATTCTCTAACCAAAGCTAATGGTCAGCAAGTTGATACAACGGGTTCCATAAAAACTACAGAAAACTTCTCAAAAAAAAGTATCTAACTTTCTGTGAAACATATCTTTTTTTGTTACTTAACCCTAATCTTGGTTAATTATTTTTGCATGTTAATTGATCCTAATTGCTTCCGCTATATTTATACTTTGATGTTATAATTATAAATTGTTATGAATGTATAATTCATCAAAGCATAGATCAGATTTCCATGTATGTATGAGTATATAGAATAACTAAACTCATGTGTATCTAGTTAATGGTTCTAATGGTTAAAAGTAAAAAAAAACTTGAACCAAGGAAAATGTAAAAACATTTCTAACTGTCTACAAGTCACAAAAAGTACATTCAAGTGTTTGCAACCTTATCAGCCCGAATTCTTTCAAATAAATATCATCGTTATTCAGTCACAGGTACTGTTCTATTGTGGTTATGTATGTGATATGTATGTATGCATATAAACGTCTTACACAAGCGAAGTTGAGATATGCAGGATCTCTCAATTTGGCAGGGTAGCATTTGCTCAACGCGTCACAAGCCCTGTAAGTAAATTTGGCCACCATTAGTCATAACATCAAAAATGATAATAAAGGCGTTATGGGGGTGTTTTGGATCTGTTATTAAACTACTTGATCATCTTCCTATTGTGTTTTGATGCATCAAGCATTTTTTTAGCGTATTTGGATTGGTTATCCAAATTGCTTATCTGTTTTTGTTTGGGGTAAGGAGCTCTGATTTGCTTATTCAAAAGTGCTTATTAAAAAACACTAGAAGCAGATAAGTAGTTTTTAAAAGCAATCACAAACATAAATTGAAGTATAATAACTACACAGACTAAAAGTTTTGAGGGGTCAAAATTTACCCGACTAACCTAGACACTTCAGTCAGGCGATTGAAGCAAGCTAAAATATGTTTCAGCAGCTGCATTGGTGGTTTCCCGGGATATTTGTCCAGAGCTTTGCCCAAAACATTTGTTATCGCGTAAAACCGCTCAGGAAATGTGCCGCAGTATCGCTGCCCCTCTTCATACGTAAGAATCTTACTGATCACAAAGGCTGCCACCTGCATAATAAATTGGTACATGACTAAAATTTATCATTTTTTTGCTCCGGTTATTCAACATAATTTTGATAACTCTAGTTGAGACCAATGTGTACCGTTTTTGCAAGTTCACTGCCCACTTCAATACATCGAAGGCACAATGGAATCACTTCTGTGTCCAGAAGAAAATGAATGATTTGGGGGCTATTCGTATCTTCCACCTGTGTATAGTATGATCAAAATGCAAGATTTTGAGCATGGTGTTTATATAGGAACATACTTAATTACTAAAAAATGTTTGAACAAGGATAACATAATTAGCACCTTCACAAGCGCGCCGATAACACCTAAGCTAGTGAGGCGTAAGTAGTCAAAATGCTTGAGTCGGTTCTCAGTAGTATTCATGAACGGATAGATATAAACCGGCACTCTGGCTGCAAAATGAATGAACTTGAGCCGAATAATTGCCAGCATTATGACATAGATTGCTAGTGAGAAACTGGAGCTTACCTTTCACAATTTCCATTCTCGTGTTGGGATGAGATGCCATCATCTGCCACATGAACAAAA